>JADBJO010003635.1:122500-142500 GCA_016801955.1 Conus betulinus | reverse complement strand
GCTAAGCTAACTAATGAACAACAATAAGCTAACTAATAACCAACAATAAGCTAACTAATGACCAATAATAAGCTAACTATGACCAATAATAAGCTAACTAATGAACAATGATAAGCTAACTAATGAACAATGATAAGCTAACTAATGAACAATGATAAGCTAACTAATGAACAATGATAAGCTAACTAATGAACAATGATAGCCTAACTAATGAACAATAATAAGCTAACTAATGAACAACAATAAGCTAACTAATGATCAACAACAATAAGCTAAGCTAACTAATGAACAACAATTAGCCACTAATGAACAATAAGCTAACTAATGAACAATTATAAGCTGACTAATGAACAATAATCAGCTTACCAAAACTAAGTTTCGCCAAACAGTTAAAATGCACAGTAATAAACACCGAAATGATGCATTTTGATAAACCCGCCAATAATACCCCGTATTAAACCAGATCATAAGGTAATGTAATACGCTGAGTAACACTATATCATGAATACGTGCTATAATAAGCCAAGTAATAATACATCACAACAACCTCGAAGACAATACAGCATAATAAGCACGTTTATCACATATCGTATAAAGTCCCATCAAAAACACATCCTAACAAACCCAGGAATCATACACCATAAATCGCTCTGTAATGACACATAATAATAATAAGCCTGTAATGGATGTAAACCATGTCATAATCACCCCTATAATAGGCCAAGTTATACTATGCCATGACCTATCCACTGGTTATATACCGTATTAAACCCAATAACAACACACTTTTATGAACCCATTAATATAGTACTGATACGCCGTAACAAACTCAGCACTAACACGCCATAAGAAATCCAGCAGTGACAGAGCATAACAATCTCAGTAATCATACGTCAAAACTGTCCCAGTAACAGCGCATCTGATGAGACAGATAACAACACGTAATGATAAACCTGATAATGATACACCAATGAAATGATAAGCCCAGTGATGATATACCAATATAATCCTCGTTACAATACCTTGTTACTATAGGCTCAGCAGTTACATCCCATGATAAATCAACATTGCACCATGATAAGCAAATAATAATATACAATTATAAGCCGAGTTATAACACACACCTCATAAGCCAAATAAATATAAAAGAAATAATAAGAGAAGTAACACACACACACACACACACACACACACACATACACACGCATGCACACGCACGCGCACATGCATACTCACACACGCATGTACACACGCGCGCATGCGGTAGCGCGCGCACGCACGCACACACACACGCGCGCGCGCGCGTGCTTACACACACACACACACACACACACACACACACACACACACACACACACACACACACACAGCACACACGTACGCACGCACGCACGCAGAGAGAGAGAGAGAGAGAGAGAGAGAGAGAGAGAGAGAGAGAGAGAATAGGCCAAGTAATGAATAAACATGATAGGCAAATTAACAATATACATTATAAGCCATGTACACAAACAACAGGACACACAAAAGAAGGGAACACAATACGTGACACTGCTTTTTGGTGTAGGTGGTGGTGGTGGGTTTTGTTGTTGTTGTTGTTGTGTCAAAAAAAGGAAAACTTTCATGACTATGTGAAGGAAACGAAAACGAGAGTTCTTAGTGCCGAGGGATGATGGGCGGGTGTCGATGTGGGGAGGGGTTAGCAAAAACGAAAGGATGGGAGAGAGAGAGAGAGAGAGAGAGAGAGAGAGAGAGAGAGAGAGAGAGAGAGAGAGAGAGAGACAGACAGACAGACAGACAGACAGACAGACAGACAGACAGAGAGCCAGAGAGCCAGAGACAGACAGACAGCAGGCAGAGAGACAGAGACACAGACAGACACACAGAGAGAGACAGAAACAGAGAGAGACAGAGAGAGAGAAAGGGAGACAGAGACAGACAGAGACTGAGACGGAGAGAGACTGAGACAGAGAGAGGGACAGAGACGGAGAGAGATAGAGACACAGAGAGAGAGAGAGAGAGCAGAGACAGAGAGAGAGAGAGAAAGAGACAGAGAGAGAGAGAGAGAGAGAGAGGAGGGAGAAGAAGAGAGATGGGAATCGGAGAAGGTGGAAATAGGGGAAATAGGGACTAGGACTGGAGGTTAATTATCGAAAAAAACATGCCACGGTCCTGAAGTGAACGCAGGTTATTGCCACCGGCACCAAATGATTTGAACGGACCACTTTCCTACCACTGTTCTTCTTCTTCTTCTTCTTCTTCTTCTCTTGCTTCCTCATCTCTCTCTCTTTCTTTTGCGTCTCTTTCTCTTATTTCGTCTCCTAGTCATTCTCCTTGTTCTGCTTATCATTGGTGTTCTCATTCTTCTATTGCTGTTGGTCTGTTGTGTTGTTGTTGTTGTTGTTGTTTTTTTTTCCTTTCTTTCCTCCATTTTTTTTTTTTGTTTCCCCTTCCTCCTCCCTTTCCTCCTCATCCCTCCTCCTTCTTCTTTGTTTTCTCTTCTTCTCTCCTCCTCCTGTTCTCTTCTTCTCTCTCCTCTTCTTACCTCTGTCTTCTTCTTCTCTTCTCTCTGTCTTTGTCTCCTTCTCTGCCTCTCTCTGTCTCTGTCTGTCTGTCTGTCTGTCTGTCTGTCTGTCTGTCTGTCTGTCTCTCTCTCTCTCTCTCTCTCTCTCTCTCTCTCCTCTCTCTCTCTCTTTATTTTAGTCTCTTCCTTGTCTTATTTTTCTACTTCTCTTTTCTTAATTCGTTCTTCAGTTCACTTGTCCTCTCCTCCTCCTTCCTTCTCGTCTTCTTGCCCTTCGTTTTTCTTTAATTAACCTCCTCCTTCTCCTTCTCTTTCTAAAATGTCTTTCTTCGTCTCTTTCCCAGTCATTGCTCTCACGTTTCCTTCATGTGTATGGCTGTGTGTGTGTCGTCGACCACGAATATCTAGACAGATAGACAGAGCTGAAGCTAAGTCCCTGCGCCTTCAATTCACCCTGGGCTCCTCTCTCTCCAGGCCGTGTGCACTGATATGGCGATGCTCGTCTGTTGACCCAGTTATCAGACAGGAACCGAGAGGTCATTTGAAACGTACCGACTGGTCTTCACGATGAGGTGATAAACTGACCGGAAGTCCCCTGTGTACCATGCGTTTGAGATTCAGATTTTAGCGGGAAACGGGAGGGGGGGGGGGGGGGGGGAGGAGTGGTGGGGTGGCAGGAAGGGAAGGGAGGGGGTGGGGTGGGGGGTGGGGGGTATTTTTGGACGTTGGCCATATGCTCTTGTATACAGCAGACTAAGGAAGATGGGGGTGGGGGGGGGGGGGGGGGGGGGGGGGGGAAGGCGAGTCCTTTTTTGCAAAGAAAGTATACCCGGTAACTGAAGCACACGCCAGAAGTCAATGCTTGAAAGTTTAGCAAAATCGTACAGCAAAGAACTGGAAAGTTTGGTGGTGGTAGTGGTGGTGGTGTGTGTGTGTGTGTGTGTGTGTGTGTGTGTGTGTGTGTGTGTGTGTGTGTGTGTGTGTGTGTGTTTTTTTTTTTCTTTTTTTTTTTTTTGTTGTTACTAACCTTGAGAAAGATGAATCAGTTACGCTGATAATTACAGGGTACATCATTATCACGTTAATCATTATGTCGACAATCGTCATCATGATGAATCTCTCTCTCAAGTCGTGTACACATGTATTTACTTTACATTAATCGTGCTGGGTGTCTTTATTCTCAGACCACTGAATGCAAATCGGAACAAATTTCGTTTTAAGCCTCATGCAATTAGCGCACGTTAAAGACTAAAAAAAAAAATGTCCTTTTAAGATTGAAAAAAAAAAATATCCGATCAAGACTGACAAAATGATGTCCTCACCATTCTACAGGAACAACAGCACAAGGAAATAAGCAAACACAAATAAACATTTCCACAACACTTGAATAACCTCTTCCATTTTGAATACGTCATTGCCACAGACAACACGCAAACAGAACAGACAGAAACAAGGTCTCTTCGGTATATAAGATATTAACGTGAAATATCGAGCACAAACCCGCCCTTTCTGAAACACGAAATTGGCGTAATTCGAACTCGTGACATTGCACTGCAAACACTGCGCCCTAGCCAGGTCAGCAAGCCAGGGGGGCCAAAAGCGAGTCATGCCATTTTTGTTTACATGGTCAGATATGGCCATCAGCAGGGAAGATGTAGGGGGCGCGCGGGGGGGGGGGGGGGGGAGGGGGCGGGATTTTGGGGGTCCATTGGTGGGGGGGGGGGGGGGGGGGCTGGGGAGGACAGGTATTCAGGGATTTTCCCTTTACTTTTCCAGCCCTTCTCTTCCCCTACTTCTCCCTAGTATTGTGTGACTCAGTTTGATGATGCATGTGTGATTGTTTCTGGAGACTTGAATAGCAGAACTTCCAGTTTTTTTCTCCAGATATATTTGATGGCAATAATGTTTCTTGTGATCAGTTTAACACCTTTTCTGTTTTGATTGCTACGTAAGAAAAGCGCGCTTGTACGATCATGTGCTAAGTTCATAAAGGTCGACCCCAACTCGAGGGCGTGTCTGTCATGACGAGGTTACAAGTGGTTGCCTACTTCACGGTACTGGGGCGAGAATGTTGTGTGTGTGTGTGTGTGTGTGATCATCTCATCTTCGTGTCCCTTCATTGCTATTATTCCCATACCGCTCGCTCCAGCTCTCTCTCATGCACGACTCTATATCCGGTTTTCCTGTGTGGGTGTTCTTGTGCCCCTGTCTAGTCTAGTTTTTTTTTTTTTTTTTTCTTTTTTATAGCGCAATGAAACTAATGCTAACTTAATTAGGGTAACGTACACTTTGAACGTACAAAACAACCTTTAACATGGATTAAACAGGGATTTAACAGGGATTCCTAGTTCTCGGGAACGTCGTCGGATGGACCTGGTAGCAATCTCCTTTCGAAAGGGTACGTTCAGTTACTTCGGTTCCGCGACTTTCCAGTTGATGTCGTTACTATGGCGCTTAGCGAGCTGTGTCCTGCGTACGCTGAGCGTGAACAGGCAGCTCTGAACACCACACAGTGACGTCACAGCAGGGCGACGTCTCCTCTGGCGGGTCGCCTCAAGGTGACCTGATGTTGACAGCACTCTGAAGACTGCTGACGGGCGAAGGAGGGTCTGTGACATATCGACTCCCAAATATGGATTTTGGGGGAGCGGGGGGGGGGGTCGTGGAGAGGGAGAGGGGGGGTAGAGAGTTCAGGGTGGGGGGGGGGAGGAGATGAGGACGGGGGAAGGAGGAGCTGGGATGGGGGGGGGGGGTGTTCAGACTGAGCGGTGTGTGAATGACGCTAACAAATAGGGCTCGATCGGACGAAGAGACGGCAGCAGAAACAAGGAAAAGGATAAGACAACAAACAAACAAAAACAAACAAAAAAGAGACAGAGGTTTCCAATTGTCATTTTAACCCATTGTTAGGAAAGAGTCATTAATCACAGTAAAGGTCGTGCATCCCCAAGTCAACCGGAGAGACTATTTATCCTGGCGCGCGCTCTGTTAGCATTTCAGTGTGTGTGTGTGTGTGTGTGTGTGTGTGTGTGTGTGTGTGTGTGTGTGTGTGTGTGTGTGTGTGTGTGTGTGTGTGCACGCGCGCGCATGTGTATGTGCGTGCGTGCGTGTGTGTGTGTGAGAGAGAGAGAGAGAGAGAGAGAGAGTGTGTGTGTGTGTGTGTGTGTGTGTGTGTGTGTGTGTGTGTGTGTGTGTGTGTGTGTGTGCTAATAGATACGTAAATAGATGAATAAGTAAAGAAATGAATGAATTAATAAATAAGTAAATAAACAAATTAATAAATGAACGAATGAACAAATAAGCAAACAAAAAAATGCAGTCTCAGACCAGAATGGAGCTCAATAGCATCTTCATCTTCCTCGTCCTCAGCGATCGGTATAAAAAAGGTCTGAAATTCTGTTGATCCTCATGCCCTGCTCGCATGTACTCTGCTCTTAGTTTCATTATATATCCTGGTGTCAACCACGCTTGAGAGATACAGACACCTGTAGCTTTAGAATCAGGAAATTTGAGCAACACTCTCAGAGACGCTTCCATTAAGTGGATGAAACTCGACTGTGGGGGTCCCAGTCTTCGCAGCTGCTCCCAGTCCAAACTCAACACTGGGTAGGAGCCGACCGGGGCCGAAAAAATCCAACAAATAAAGGCCGCTAAAGGGATTCGAACTGACGACCACCCAGCCCGTAGCTTGCGGCACTAACCACTGCCCCCACTGCACCAATGTGACTAAAAAATAAAATCAGAATTTGTAAAGTTGAACATATGTTTCACAAATACTCTGCTTCTGTGTGACAAAATAATAGGCCACATCGGACACTCTTTACGGATCTCTGAACGTGTAAGAAGCATATGGGCTTCTGGGGAAAAAATAATGCACCGAAAAAATGTGGGCATGTAAATAATGATAAAACATTTAAAAAGTAGATATGGTAAACGTGGGGTTTTTTTTTTTCTCTCTTACATCTGAATACAGTTATATCATATGCCAGGCATATACTCAAACTAGATGTGCTAACGTAAAAGGAAGTTTACAGTAGACAAAAATCATGTGAAATTTTGTTCGTTAGAGGTAACTAATCACAATAGATCTACAGGAGACTGAATATCCTACACCAATTGTGAAAGTTGACGTAACGTCGGAAACTAGAAAATCGAGATGTTCTAAGCCAATTTTTTCAGAATACACACTGGATGTATGTCAGATCAGTGACTGCCTCGCTCTCTAATTTAACGTGCAATATTTTTTCTTTCATTTCCTGATTCTCTTTTTATTTTCTGTCCTTCTTTTTTTCTTTATATCCCTTTTTTTTTTCCTTTCCTCTTCGCTCTACCCCCTTCCCCTGTCCTCCACACACCTCTCCTCCTTCCCCCTCACCCCCCCCCCCCCCCCCCCCACCCACATACTTCCGATACCCCCTCCCCGTCCCCCCCATCCCCTACCCTGGCGTAAAAACGTTTGCCAACCACGCATGGCGACACGGCTTGTTGCATACGTGTGCCAGCCCTTTAGCGCCAGTCATCTCCCCTCGCCGACTGATGACAGCCGCCAGACGGCGCGCGGTGATAGGACGTCCAAGATGGCTGCCGCTATCACATCACATCACCCGCGTGTTGTGTCTCCATGGCTTGGCTGTATACGATATAAGTGGCCGCTGTGTTTATTTTGTGTTTTATTTCTTACTTTTGTTGTTGTTGTTGTTGTGGGGTGAGTGGGTGTGGGTGGTGGTGATTGTAGGTTGGGAGTGTGGTAAGAATAGACAGGTAAAACTGCAGTATTGTACCCGGGAAGAAAAAAAGACGTTCTTGTTCTTTCGTTGCCTTGACGAGTGGTTCTGCAGGACCAGGTGAGGGTTCTGTGGGCACTAAGGTATGACAATTATCTTTTTTTTTTAATCTCTTCTTTTGCTTCGTCTCTTATCTCTGTTACCGTTATTATTGTCATCATCATCATCATCATCATCATCATCATCATCATCACCATCACAGAGGTTCCGTTAGACCGGCATATGCCGGTTTTTACCGGTAAGTATTTGCCTTGTACCGATAAAAATAAAAGTCACCGGTACCATGTACCGGCAGAACAGCCTCTCTCTTAGAGGATTGCATACACACTCTGTCTCAATGCCACCTGGTTATCGTCAGATGAGAGGATGGCCACGCAAGTGGTGGGAACTAAACAGGAAGTGTGTGTGACGACAGCCACGCGTCATCGCTCTTCCACCCTTGCCCCTGCCTCTCCACCCTTTTTTTTTACCCGAGCTGAAAAATGGACTGCGCTCATTAATACAACCAGTTTTTATGGTAACGGTTTGTTCCATTTCTGTCTGGTGAACCAAGCATTTCACCCCCTCTCCCCCTAGTTTTCTACTTTGATATCTGCCCGTTTCGTGCACTGCAAAATGATTGTGCTGTCATCGGTTGTTGCATTAGTCCGTCCGTGTAGCCACTGCAGTTGTTTTGCATGATTGACCCCAATACTTTGATTTTATTTTTTTCTATGCTGCATGATTAGGATGGTACCGGCTAGTGCTTGGCTGTTACCGGAAAATTTTTTCTTTGCCGGTACCAAATACCGGCAAATGCTGTAGTCTAACGGAAGCTCTGCATCATCATCATCATCCTTATCATTATTGATGTTATTGTTGTTGGTACTACTACTACTACTACTACTACTACTACTACTACTACTATTATTGTTACCATTATTGTTGTTGTTATAGTTTATATTATCATTATTATTATTGTTATTGTTATTGTTATCATTGTTATTATTATCATCATCATCATCATCATCATCATCATCATCATCATCATCATCATCATAGTAGTAGTAGTAGTAGTAGTTTTTGCTATTGTTGTTATAATCGTCATTATCATCATCATCATCATCATCATCATCATCATCATCATTATCATGATGGTCATCATCATCATCAGTATGATTATCAGTATTAACATTGTTACTACTGTTACTGCTACTACTATGACTACTATGACTACTCCTACTACTACTACTACTACTACTACTACTACTACTACAGTAACTACTACTGCTACTACTACTACTATCACCACTATTACCATGATCATTATCATTATTGTTGTTGTTATCATACTGACATAAATTAATTGATGTAGTAGTTGTGGTGGTGGTAGTGATAGTTTTTGTTGTACTGTTTACGTTTGTTGTGGTGGCGATGGTGACGTTGGTAGTTTTTGATCTATTGTTGTCATTTACGTCAGTACTTTTTTTTTGTATTGAATTTAACAGTTGCACTAGCAGTACAAGGGTTTCATCAGAACAAACGTGAAACAGTGCTTTTCCAGGTCGATGAACAACACTGCGATCAAAGGTCCAATGTTCCTTTAATTGATCTGTAAAACGTTAATGATATGGGCATTGATGATGGTGATGATAACAACAACAACAGCAATAGTCACGATACTGATAACAGTGGTGGTGATGATGGTTATCATGTGTGTGTGGTGTGTGTGTGTGTGTGTGTGTGTGTGTGTGTGTGTGTGTGTGTGTGTGTGTGTGTGTGTGTGTGTGTGTGTGTGTGTGTGTGTGTGTGAGTGAAAACTTCGACACTGGTATTCCCAGCAAACATCAGCGGGAAAGAGGGGGGCGGGGGGATTGGGAAGCTAATATATATCAATGACAATACCTTCTTTTCAGCCAAACCCTTTGTTCGACATGTAACACGCACATGTGTCTGAAAGTGCAAATTCGCACTAGATTTTCTTTTCATGTTTTTGTTTGGAAATCGAATGCTGTGTAGTCAAGATGAAACCAGACTCGCAGATCTGTTGGTATAGTGTCTAGCAAAAAGGAGGAAGACGTATACATGATATCATTTGTTATTGCAATGACCATAATAAAAAAAACTTTCTGTTTGATTACTTTTAATCGTTGCTATTGTTTTCATAACCATCTTCATGAACTGCTACTGCTTCTGCTCATGACATGAGTGAATGCAATTGTTTAGTAGTAGTAGTAGTTTGTTGTTGTTGTTGTCGTCGTAATAGTTGCAGTAGTAGCAGTAGTATCAACCATGGCGGCAGCAGCAGGTGTTCCATTCGTGTTCACATATTTCCATTCAAACTTTCGTGCAGCCTAATAGAGCCCCCATGGTCAGCTAAAGCATAAACAGTTTAAAATTGTTTATGTCATTATTGTTATGATTATTCTTATTATTATCATTATTATTATTATTATTATTATTGTTATCATCATCATCATCATCATCATTATTATTATTATCGTCATCATCATCACCATCATCATAATTATCATTATTATTATTATTATCGTCATCATCATCACCATCATCATCATAATTATCATTATTATTATTATTGTTGTTCTTGTTGTTGTTGTTGCTGTTATTATTATTATTATTATTATTATTATTATCGTCGTTCTTGTTGTTGATAACACAATCATCATCATCGTCATTATTATTATTATTATTGTTGTTGTTCTTGTTGTTGTTGTTGCTGCTGCTGTTGTTGTTATATTGTTGTTTTTGTTGTCGTTGTTCCTGTTTTTTTTTTTTCTTGTCAATACATGTAATTGGTTTACTTCAGTAACAGTATGGGGGCTGATAGGCCTCTAAAACTCGGAGTATTGATTTTGGCTATGACCAGCAATAGCCCTCTCCTCGTAGCGTTGATGCACAGCTTTGTTTATTTGTTCGTTTTTTGTTCGTTTTTTTTTTATTTGCCACAATTATGTATTTAATTATCTATATCTATCTTCTGTTATCTATGTATGTATGTATGTATGTATGTATCTATCTATCTATCTATCTATCTATCTATCTATCTATCTGGTCTTGCTTTCCCATTATACGCCTTTGTCGAGGTCCCGCTCAATCCCGCGGGTCACCGCTGGCCGTGAGAGAACGCAGGAATTGGCAGTTAGCCGAGGCCACTGCAATCAAGCGGAGATTGGGCCCGAAGCTTCGGTGTCGCACGAGACCTTCCGGAATCCGCAGGTGGGGTTTCTCGGCCCGTGCCCACCGAGAACTGTTCCAGCGATGCGAAGAGGCATCTTCGCTTCATGGTAAGCTGGAGCGATTCCGAGTTAGCGCTGAGCTGCAGCAGTGCACCGTTATACTGCGACAACTCACTAGGAGAAAACCGAAGTTCGGTCGATCTCCCATTGTGTCGCCGCTCCTTGCACGCCTCAGCTTTCCCGTGAGAAACCGTTACAAGTCTGCCTGGACATGGACTGCGCTTCCTTGATTCCCGCTCAGAGTGAGTCCACCATCCACAGATCATCAGGAAGAATGGCGTGATACCGACATTGTTCTCCACTCAGGTTCATCGAAACAAACCATTCTGATGGAACTCGCTGTGCCATACGACGACATCAGGATGGAGCAAGCTTACGTCAGCAAGACTAAGAAGTATACCAGCCAAGCCAGCAATGTTGAGAGAATCTGGCGTCCAGGCCGAAGTCCTCGCCATAGAGGTAGGAGCTGGGGGGTTATAAATAGGCCTGTCAGCCACTGGTCATCAAACAGCTCGGGGTTTCTAGTAAGAAGAGGACAAGAATTGTGAAGGCAACGGCAGAGGCAGCTGAAAAGAGTTCAATCCGGATCTGGTTGAGGAGGAAGAAGAGTGACTGTAATGAGGCCTGAATTTCCCAACTGAGAACTAGTGTCCGTTAGCGATGTGGGTAAAAACTTCCGTCTGAAACACGCCTTAATGCACTCACCCATTCAAAAGTTACGGGTTTAATCCCTGAGTGCCAGGAGAAAAGGGGGTGGGGATATGGACTTGGCAAGCAGAAGGGCATCTGGGAGTCATGACCTGGATGCGGCCTGGCCCCCATAGACTGTAAGGAGTTCCGGACCGAAACGCTTGTCTGAGGACCTGCTGTTGAGCTCTCTCTAGAGTTTCTTCCTACTCTTTCTTGACTCCCGCTCAGAGGAGTGTTCACAGCGGTGGAGTCGGTAACTCGCCTATTGTTCAGAGGGCTCCACCGACCTCTCAAGTAACCACACTGCCAGCACATTGTTGTCCGCCGTTCAACGAGGTCGGCCCACTCCCTGCACGTAGCCTTTGCCCCGCGCGCGCGAACCACCGCGTGTGCGTTTCAAAACTTCGAGAGTTAGCGGTGAAGAGTGTCAAACAGAAGAGCAACCAGTGATCAAGAGGCAAACAGAGAGACGATGAGAGTTCAACAGGAAGTAGTGAATGCCTTCAACATGCACAGTTCAACTAGCGAAAGGCGCTTGCTCGTCCTGTCCTCTCGATCTACATGAAAGTCTGTTTCATTCTGGGTTATTTTAATTGTTATTTCATGTCGCTTGTGTTAGTTCATTTCATTGTATTTTTTATTGTATGTTAAGTTCATAATTTTCGTTGAATTAAGTTCGGTTTACTTCATTTTATTTCATTTTTGCTTATTTCATTTTAGTTTAGTTTGCGTGTTTAATCCTATGTTAGTCAAGATAATTTTGTCGAACCCTGATATTTTACTTCATTTTAAACCCCCACCCCCACTCCACCCTATTCACGCAACTTTAATTTACCGTGTTTTATATTTGTCTACTTGGTTTGAGTTCATTTTTCCAGACTTGATTTTTTATTTTCCCTTTCCTTTAATTGATTTCATTTACTTTCTTTCAGTTTATTTCCTTTCAAATTTCTTCCTTCCATTACATTGTACTCAACTTTTACGAATAACGTTACTGTGGTGACGATGACGGTGTAACGTGCACCAGGTTTGTCCAGATCCGTCGTCGTGTGACAAGGCCTGGGTCTTCTCCAGGGGAAATAATCGCACAGACACACGCTCTCAGTATACAGATCATCCCTATCCCCCAACCACCCCTCCTTCCGCTTCCTTCTCTTCCTATCCCACCTCCTGCCCCCGCTTAAAGAATACAGAATCAGCGAAGTTTTGGTTGGTTGCTTGTTGGTTTGGTAGACTGTTGGTTGGTTGGTTGGTTGGTTGGTCCAAAGATAGTACTCCTTCCGTAGGGCGTACTATCTTTGATCGGTCGAACGAACCGACCGACCGACCGAGCGACCGATCAAAGATAGTACGCCCTACGGAAGGAGTACTATCTTTGATCGGTCGCTCGGTCGGTCGGTCGGTCGGTTGGTCGGTTCGTTGGTTGGTTGTTTAGTTGGTCCAAAGATAGTACTCCTTCCGTAGGGCGTACTATCTTTGATCGGTCGGTCGGTCGGTCGGTCGGTTGGTTGGTTGGTTGGTTGGCTGGTTGGTTTGGTTGCTTGCTTGGTTGGTTGGTAGGTTTGGTTGCTTGCTTGCTTGCTTGCTGCTTGGTCACTTTAATCTCTCCGGAATAGTTGGGCATATCTGGAGGTGGGCGGTTTTGGAGTGGTGAAAGGGCAGCGGGTAGGGCGGAGGGGGTGTGGGGGGGGGGGAGGGGAGGACGCGTTGAAGATTCGGGTAGGGGGTGGGGAGGTGTAAGAGGAGGATGGTGCTAGAAAGACTGAGTCGGCCCTGTGCCAGTTTATCTGGCCACATTTTGGGCTGCCCGTTTTGTCACGGAGGATAAACAGACATAAACACTGCCAGTGGCTGCCACTCACTGTCATGCTGCATTCAGTCTTCGTCAGCGATAAAAGGAAAGAGAGAGAGAAAAAAAAAAAAAAACGCTGGGTGTTTGTGATCCCAACAGCTGGGTATGAAGATACAAAAAAAATATTTTGATATCTCGATATCATGAAACATAAGAGGAGGAAAGAGTGTGTGTGTGTGTGTATGTGTGTGTGTGTGTGTGTGTGTGTGTGTGTGTGTGTGTGTGTGTGTGTGTGTGTGTACGTATGTCCATTGCTATTTCAGCACATTTCCGAAAGCAATTTCACGCCCAGCCACGGACTTCGTCGGGAACAACCTATCTTTTAGAGAGACTCCGGCTGTCAGGACGTTAATCTCACTACTACTTCAGTGCTCAAGGAATGATCCTACGAATGCATGGTATGTCTCCCGTGTTCAGACTGACGTGGGAAAAGGAGGCTGAGCACATCATCAAGCAGCGATCGCCCCTGTTTACTGACCTGGCATTGTTGATTTGCTTCCAGCCAATCCTGGTAAACCTGAATAGTCTGAAACTGACAGCGTAGACTACGACCGGGGTCCATTTTTGGTCAGTAGCGGATTTATAGTTTATCATTTCCCCTGAGCAGAGAGTAAATACTGCTATGTTGTTACTGTCTGCTCCCGCGAATCCTGCTCAAAAGATAAGATTGTTTTGTATGTACAGTGATGTATGACTGGTCAATGCCGTTCTGCTTAGAGACAGAGAGAGCATGGAATGAAATAAAAAGCTTCAGGATGAAAGCGGAGGGTAAATATTGTTGTTGTTGTTGTATATTTTGTTATTTGAGAAAAAAAAAAAAGCTTCCCGATGAAGGGGGAAGATAAACGTTGTTGTTGTTGTTGTTGTTGTTGTTGTTGTTGTTGTTGTTCTTGTTCTTGTTGCTCATTTCAACTTCCATTTTTGACGTTTTAGAGCAAGCAGTAGCTGCAACAGTGGCAGGTGCAGTTGCTATCAATACCACTGTTGATGATGTCCTTATGATATTATCATTGTCTTGTTGTTATTTATGGTTGCTGATGGTGCTATCATCCTGGCTGTTCTATTCAGTATTGTTCTATCCATCCATCATTGTTCTCATTGGTAGTTGGGGTGACATTGTTATGATCACTGATTTCACCGCTGATGGTGGTGGTCTTATATAAAGCATTATTGCTGTTATTATCATTGGTGCCAGGTTAGCTCTTATTGCTGGTAGATATGATGTTTCTAAAATATTCAGTAGAAACACTATGTAGTGTAACTCTTATTATTACTATTGCTGCTGAAACTGTTTCTGTAACTCTTTTTTTTAATGTTATGATGGTGATTGTTCTACAATCGTTATCACTACTATCACTATTGCAATTACTATTTCTATAAGTATTTTCATTATCAGTAGTAGAGTAGTAGTAGTATCGTCACTAGTATGGCTTTGAGTGCTAGCAAATGTGCTATCATTATTTTCAATGAATGCCATGTATTGGTATTACTATCACTATTACTATTATCATCATCATCATCATCATCATCGTCATCATCATTTTTACCATTATATTATTGTTAACATTATCATAGCTGTAACTGTTACCATTTTTTTATATCATGGTGTTGATTGTCATAACATCTATTATTAATGTAATTATCATTTTCATGACAATTTTATTACTTGTCATTATTATTGTTAATAAATATCTATTAAACATTATTGATTTGGACGTTATTGTTATTGTTATTGCTATTTTCTCCTTTTCCTTCTTCTCTTCTTTTTCCTATTATCTTTAGTAGTAGTAGTAGTAGTAGTAGTAGTAGTAGTAGCAGCAGCAGCAGCAGCAGCAGCAGCAGCAGTAGTAGTAGTAGTGTCATTTTTATTATTATTATCATTATCATCATTATCATCATTGTTATTATCATCATCACTATTACTACTATATCATTCTTCTTCTTCTTCTTCTTCTTCTTCTTCTTCTTCTTCTTCTTTATTATTATATTATTATTATTATTATTTATTGTTATTATTATTATTATTATTATTATTATTATTATCATCATCATCATTGTTATCATTATCATTATTACTATTATTGTTATTTTATCATTATTATTGTTATTATTATTATTATTTTTATTATGATCATAATTATTATTATCATTATCATCATATGTTTATTATCAGCAGTAGTAAGGTAAGCGTTGTAACATCGCCATCGTTGTTATTGTTGATGGACAAACGGACCCAGACTGGCCTGAGGAGAAAGGGGACGAGGGGAGAGGGAGAGGGAAGAGAAGAGATCTGAGTAATGTTACCGATAATAATATCACCGATATTCCCGTAAAGATTTGGAAACAACACAATGATTATTAATATGTTAACCATGATAATAATAATAATAATGATAACAACAATAATAATGATAATAATAATAATAATAATAACAATAACAATAATAGTAGTAGTAGTAATAATAATAACAATAATGATAATAATAATGACAATACTATACTAATACTAATTATAGTAATAGTGATGATAGTATAAAAAAAACTAACAACAACAATAACAATAATAATAATAATGATAATAATAATAATAGCGATAATGATGATGATCATGATGATGATGGTCATGATCATGATGATAGTGATCATCATCATCATTACTATCATCATCATAACAATGGTAATGATAACAATAATAGTAATGAAAATTACGATCAGCATCATCTCTCCTCCTCCTACTCACCATCATCAACACAGGAATGAAACAGCGATGCTGCTGCTACTGCTACTACTACTACTACTATTACTTCGGCTGCTGCTGCTACTGCTGCTGGTGCTGCTACTAATAGTAGTAGTAGTAGTAGTACTACTACTACTACTGCTGCTGCTGCTGCTGCTGCTGCTGCTGCTACTACTAACAGTGCTAAAAACAACAACTACTACTACTACTACTACTACTACTACTACTACTACTACTACTACTACTACTACTACCATTATAATCAATACAGCAACATCAGTAGCAGTAGTAATAGTAATATCAACAGCAGCAGCGATCCTAATAGTAGGAATTGTTGCTGTTTATGGTACTCATATTTTTCATTTCACAGTTTTTGTTAATGGTAATAGTGAAATCAGGATCAGTATTAGTATCTTCTTCTTCTTCTTCTTTCTTCTTCTTCTTCTCTTCTTCTTCTTCTTCTTTTTTTCAACAACAACAACATCATCATCATCATCATCAGCATCATCATCATCATCGTCATCATCATCATCATCAGTTTCTTGTTGCTGTTGTTGTTGTCCTTCTTCTTCTTCTTCTTCTCTTCTTCTTCTTCTTCTTCTTCTTCTTCTTCTTCTAAACAACCTTATCCAATGTCATTCATTCACATATGTTCCAAATAATAAAATTCAGTGATGCCCACATGTGTACATGCCTCCCCCCCCCCACACTCTCTCTCTCTCTCTCTCTCTCTCTCTCTCTCTCACACACACACACACACACACACACACACACACACACACACACACACACACTAAAGTACCGTGGTCACCGATCACTCGTCGTTCTGTTTCCATCGTCCTCCCCTGACCTCCAATTACGCCTCTCTCGAGCCAGGTCTCCATCCCCACCCCCCACCCTCCCTCTCTACCTCCATCACCCCCACACCTTCTCTTCTCTTACCACGTCCTCCACCCCCTCTACACCCCACCCCCCTCCCATCCTTTCCATCCACTTTCATCCTCCATACCCCCCGAACTCATCCAACACATTTTCATTCGTAAAAACTATAGAAGGCAAAACTCCACAGATAGACCGAAGGCGATGCTCACCCCACCCACCCCCCCACCCACCCCCACCGTTACCTATCCATCTCCTCACTCCCCTACCCTGTCCGACCCTCTCATCCTCCCCTCTACCCCCCCCCCCCCCCCCCCCCCCCTCCCTAGCTCTGACATTCCAGAGGGGCGGCTATCAAGGCCCTGGTTCTCTTTGACGACCAGCAGCCGATGACAGGCGATGATGGAGAAACAAGCAAGCTGGAATCCTCTGGAATCCTCTGGAACTTTCTCTTTTCTTTTCTTTCTTTCTTTCTTTTTTCTTTTTTTTCTTTGCAGACGGTGTGTTCACATAGTGTGGATGATGATGCTTCGGGTTGTATAGTATAGGTGGATTTGTCGCAGACTTGGGGGGGGGGGGGGGATAGCAACGTTGGGGAAGGGAGAGAGTGGTGAGGGGGGGGGAGAGGAGTTGAGGGGTGGGTGGATGGGGCGGGGACGGAGAATAGCGCCGGTCTGGGGAGAGAATTCCAGGCGTTTGAGAATAAAATGTTTCAGAGAGGGATTCTCCACGTGAACGTTTCGTATAAAGAATTAGAAGAAAAATGGCTGCTGTCAGGTCTCGGATCCACACGTTTGCTGCCAGACAAGAATCTCTTGCCCATCCCACCCCCCACACTCCTCCCTCCACTACATCTCCACCTCCCTCTCCTTATCCCCTTCCCTTACTCCCCCCCCCCCCCACCCCCCCCCCTCCCCATTTATATTTTTTTTTTTCCCTATCACTTTTGGAGTGTGTGGATGGTAAACTGGAATATGACTCACTGTAGCTTACCTCCCTTCGCAGTAATCCCACGTTGTATGAGCTTTGCCAGGTACGGGGCGTGTATTGGTATCCTCTCGTGGCTTCTCGCCCGGAGACCACCCTAGCCTTCAGGCCCAATGGACATCCTTCAAGTAGATCAGTGAAATCCTGGACCGGCAACAACATCGAGCGCTGGACTGGGTTGTACCGCCTATCATAGGCGAAGAACTGGGAGGGTAAATATCAATGGAAGCCTTCTAGTGTCCAAACGTGAAAATACTTTTCTCCCCCGAAGAAAACGGCTATCATCCTTGAGGAAAATAGCCAAAATAGGAAAAAACAGTTATTACCCTGATGATCACGGCTAGTTTCCTTGAGATCGCAACGGTTTTCCTCAGCATCGTAACTTTTCCTGGGGATAATAACTGTTTTCCCGGTTTTTCTTGGGGATAATAACCGTTTTTCTTGTTTTCTCTTGGGATAGTAACCGTTTTCCCATGGGGATAATAACCATTTTCCCTGTTTTCCCAGAGGATAATAATCGTTTTCCCAGTTTTTTCCTGGGGATAATAACCATTTTGCCTGTTTTCCCAGAGGATAATAATCGTTTTCCCAGTTTTTTCCTGAGGATAATAGCCATCTTCCTGTTTTCCTTGGGGATAATAACCGTTTTCCCTGTTTTCCCCCCTTGCGATAATAACCCTTTTCTCTATTTTTCCCTGGGGATAAACAACCGTTTTTCCTGCTTTCCCTAAGGGTTTAATACCCGTTTTTGTTTGTTTTCTCTGGAGATAACAATTGTTTTCCCTGTTTTCCCTGGGGATGATAACTGTTTTCTCTATTTTCCCTGGGGATGATGATGTTTTCCCTGCGCTAATAACCGCTTTTTTTTCTGTTTTTCCCAGGGGATAATAACCGTTTTCCTTGTTTTCCCTGGGTAAAATAACCTTATTCCCTGTTTTCACTGGGTGTAATAACTATTTTCCCTGTTTTCTTAGGGATAATAACTGTTTTCCCTGGGGATAATAACCGTTTTCTCTGTTTTCCCCCGGGGGATACTAACCGTTTTCCCCCTGGTGATAATAACCGTTTTCCCTGCTATCCCTGAGGATTGCGATTGTTGCCCCTTATTTTTCTTGTGATGGTAGACGTTATCTTAGTTTCCCTGAGGTAACATAGACGTTACCTGGAGGAAATCGTCGTGAACAGGGAAAACTGCAGTGACAGCTGATTACCATGGCTAGCATGTACGCAGCTGACAACAGAGTCGCGGAAGAAGGGCAACGGAACGAGTTAATGGGGCTGGCAAAATAGGATGAAGTAACTGTAATCCATCGTGGTTTATCTTAAGGATAACTGTTGTCCTCGAGAGAAAAAAAAAAGAGAGAAAACAGGTACTATCCTTAGGAGAAAATAAAACGACGATAATTGTTCTACCTCGGAAAAACAATAGTTTTCAGTTGTGTATGCTGAGGTAGATTGTGACTCTCAGGGAGAAGAGTAAAAACCCTCTTTTCCTGAAGGACAATACCTGTTGCTTTGCGAACTCAGCTGTTATCGACTTGTGAAGCGAGCATGCTCCCATAAGTATCTCTCCACGCTTTCGCAGTATTCACTTGTGCGGGTCACTTACAATTTCCCGGGCACCACAGTCTCCACGGCACGGCGAGAGCACCGCTGATTTCAAATGGCAGTTTCTGTACTCTGACCTGCACTGCAATAAACTGATTGATACGGGTCAAGGAGTTTGTGGGCTTTTACATGGTCAAAGAGTTGAGCTCGCACCTCTGTTTTGAATATGAGGATATGGACTCAAGAAAAAAAGATACACCCAAAGGTGTGGGTGGGGCCCAGAGAAGTACTGTCCTCAACTGCCGAACAAACCAGCTGGGAGCAATCCTGCACCACCCTTGGAAGCCTGCGCTGTGTTCACATAGGGTGCAGGCAAACACTGGGCATTCCATGGAAACGTTCAGGGGACATAATGGCAAATGCCATTGTGTAATGGCCACTGGATGCGACACGACAGAAACCTCCACGGAGCGTTTCCATGGCTGTACCAACCCATATTTCATGAGCGGTAGAGCCCACCCGGCGACGGTCGAAGAGCTGAGCTAGTACCACTCTTTTGAATATAAAGATATGGCCACTCAGGATAGGACTCGCCTTCATCCACACGACATCACAAACTCCAGGCCAGAGGCTACAGGAAGGGCATCCAGCGAAAAGCATAAAACCCATCCGTCAGGAGGCGGCCATACTCCAAAGTGATGATGATCGCCATAACGACAACGATTAAAGACCGGCTTAGTCACTGGCGGGGGATCGGTTGAATGTT
>JADBJO010003635.1:102500-110000 GCA_016801955.1 Conus betulinus | reverse complement strand
TGTTTAAAAGCCAGTGGGGCAAAATTCTCTCGGTGACGAGTAATGTTTATGGTTGCACAAGGATTGGTTCTGTTGCGTATTTGGCACTTTTTTTTTTTTTTTTTTTTTTTTGAGAGAGGGGGGGTGAACGGGAGGGAAGGTGTGTTGGGGAGGGGGAACGAGGGGAGGAAGGGGGGGGGGGGGGGGGAAGGAATTCTGATTGCTGTTTGAAAGCTGGTTGAGCTGATTTTTCCTGATGGACGGGTAATGTTTATGGTCGCACACAACCATCGTTCTGTAGCGTTTTTAGAGCTTCGATTTTTGTGTGTGTGTTAAATATATACAATCCAGTTTGATATTCGGCATACCGTACGATGTGTGATCAAATCTAGTACCTAAAATTAGTTTCATGTCACACATATACACACCAATTGTTTCATGCGTTGCTGTGGTCTCACGTCGTTTAACACCCAGTGCTAGAGAGCACGTTGTAAACGCACACTATGGCGCCGCTCGTATGTGGAAGAAGAATGATCAAGTAGGATAACTCTGGCTTCCATGAAAAAATAGTTACACGCCCATAACTCCAAAACGAATGCTGTTTACGACACCACGTCGCCCAGAAGACATGCCAACACAGAGCACACACAACAAACAAGAAGACATCTCCCACCTTCTCCCTCAAAAAAAAAAAAAAAAAAAAAAAAAAAAAAAAAAAAAATGTTCCAAACTTGCTCTTATTCCCTTTACTGACACCAGAGATATGGGAAATGGATTATCTCCCATTCCTGACTGACACATGAACACCGCAACAAAAAAAACCGGGGGGATGGGGGGAGGGGGAGGGGGTGGGGTGGGGGGGGAAAACGAACACAACATTAAAATTTATTCAACGAACACAACATTAAAATTTATTCAATATTAGAACAGCCTTTTTGATCTTGAAAATAGTCAAACACAAGCACGAACAATAATAAAACTTGGGCGGGAAGAAGCTGGAAAACGTCTGCCAAAGTTGTGTTACTAACAAATCATTGTTGCTTGGCAAGGAAGCTGACAGATGACACGGTAAGAAATGGCAAAAGAAATGGCTAGGAATTCATATAAAGGCAGCTAACAGCACTGGCTGTGTGCAATGTTTGGGTAATAGATACATTGTTCATGACTTGTGGGGGAAAACAAAAGAAAGAAATTCTCATCAGACGGTTTCTTGTGGTTAGACATTCTGGTCCCTATAAGGGGGAACTGAATACATCAATGATAATGATAAGAAATGATGATGATTGTGATCATGATAATGATGATAACGCCATCACCACCGTCACCACCACCACTAGCAATAACAACAACAGCATTAAATAAAGAAGAAGAAAAAAAGAAGAATTATGATGTATTATTGGTGGTGTTGATGATGGTGGTGCTGGTGATAGTGGTGGTATTGTGGTGGTGGTGGTGTAGTAGGTGTTGTTGTTTGTTGTTGTGTTCTTCTTCTTCTTCTTCTTCTTATTCTTATTCTTCTTCCATTATTGTTGTTGTTGTTGTTGTTGTAGATGATGATGATGATGATGTATAGTCTGGCATTACGTTGATTATTTGTTGTGTTCTAGTACATCACATTGTACAAGTTGTATATCGCATTCTGTTATGTTGCAGCATAGTATAATATAGTGTATGATGTGTATCGTGCAGCTTTTCATAAAATCATGTCATAATACAAGCATAACATACATAGCAAAAGAGGGGCAGAACAGATTAAAGTAGAGCAGGGCAGATCACTCATCACGTTTCTCATATTTGATTATACAAGAATTGCATTTCGTTGACGTTATTGTATTGAGTTGTACTATATATATACTATAACTTCGTCATCACAGCAGATTCCTCTGTGTGAAATTTAGACCGCTCACCCTAAAGAGATATTGTCGCCCTTGCACAGTGCCACTGACAAGTGTGTGTGTGTGTGTGTGTGTGTGTGTGTGTGTGTGTGTGTGTGTGTGTGTGTGTGTGTTGGGGGGTGGGTGTGGGGGGGGGGGGTTGTTAGTGTGTTTTTTGTTTGTTTCTTGTTGGTGGGTTGTTGGTTGGTTTGTTTTTGTTGGTGGGTTTGTTGGTTGGTTTGTTTTTGTTGATGGGTTGTTGGCTGGTTTATTTTTGTTGGTGAGGGTTTTTTTTGTTTGTTTGTTTTGTGTTTTTGTTTTTTTGTTTTGTTCTTTTATGGTGGTGGGTTGTTGGTTTGTTTGTTTTTTCTTGGTGGGTTGTTGGTTGGTTTGGTTTCGTTGGTGGGTTGTTGGCTGGTTTGTTTTTGTTGGTGGGTTGTTTGTTTTCGTTGGTGGGTTGTTGCTTTGTTTGTTTTTGTTGGTGGGTTGTTGCTTTGTTTGTTTTTGTTGGTGGGTTGTTGCTTTGTTTGTTTTTGTTGGTGGATTGTTCGTTTTTGTCGGTGGGTTGTTCGTTTTTGTTGGTGGGTTGTTTGTTTGTGTTGGTGGGTGGTTTTGTTTTTGTTCGTGTATTTGTTTGTTTTTGTTGGTGGGTTGTTCGTTTTTGTCGGGGGGGTGGTTTGTTTTTGTTCGTGTATTTGTTTGTTCTTGTTGGTGGGTTGTTGGTTGGTTTGTTCATTTTCAGTTTTTGTTTGTTTTTGTCCTCCAGCCTCCTTCTTACAACCGTTTTCTTTATCTGTTTTCTTTTTCTTTCTCCCCGCCCCCCACCCCCACCCCCAACGCCCCTCTTTTCTTCCTAAGAGGGGCCTCCATCCACCTATTTTTCCCACCCTTTTATTCTTTTTTTTTTTCCTTTTTTTTTTTCTTCTTCCTCTTTCCTTCTCTACTGTTTCTCACGCACCATGCAGGTCGGTCGGTTCCATAACTGGCGGACATTCTGATGCCAACTTCAGTATTTTGTTGTTTTGGTTGTTTGCTTTTGTTTGTTTGCCTTGCTCTGTTTTTCTTGACCCATCAACTTAGGTTATATTTGGAATTTGACCAAAAGCATCTCCCATGTTGCCGTGGTTATTACACTCATATGGCGCACAGAGACTCTCCGTTTCTCGCCTCGTCCGAAATACTAGTACCCAGACCCGCCACATGAGATCTAATGAAAAGAAAATGTGGTGAGTGGGGGACTCAAACCACCGACCCGAGATTCTCTCTCTCTCTCTCTCTTCTCAGACAAACTGACAGACAACAGACTAGTTTCCTTCTACAGACAGATGGAAGGTGAATCAGGACAGAGGACACTACCATCCATTTTAATTCCAGAATGCGTCGGAACCTGGGAGTGGGCGAGTGGGCGATAGGAGTGGAGGGGTGGCGCTGGATCCCCCAAGGAAATTGAGGGAAGGAGGATGAGGGGAGGGGAGAGTACCTTTTGCTCCCCGCCCCCCTTCCCCTCATAAATGAAGGTTTAAAAAAAAAAATGGACATGGGTTATGTTTCAGCCCCCCCCCCCCCCCTTTTTTTTTTTAAATTGCAGTTTGAAAACAAAATTCATATGACCAACGATGAAACATAATTGCCATTCAATCACCAAATCATAAACGTTAAATAAATGTCAGAGAATAAATCGATGAACAAAGTAAGATGATGCCATTTCAGTAATGATGATACAAGGTTACACCCATTCATTACAGGTGCCACCTGATGTGAAAATTTAAAACACACACACACACACACACACACACACACACACACACACACACACACACACGCACACACACACGCACGCACGCACACACACACACACACACACACACACACACACACACACACACACACACGCACGCACGCACGCACGCACGCACGCACGCACACACACACACACACACACACACACACACACACACACACACACACACACGAATGAGTTTAAATTAAAAGCAAAGAGAAAGATAAGAAAAAAACTGAAAAGGGAAAGCTGAGGACATGGGGGGGTGAGGGGGTGAATGGAAAGAAAGCAGGGGAGGGGCACGTGAAATCAAAGTTCGGAACTAAATGAATGTGCAGAGTGGACGAAATCAACAAAGGGATGGCTGGTTTCAATGTTTACTTCAATTAATCTGTTGATACATTGTTGTGTTCTGTTTACTTAATGTTGATCATTCTCATACATACCCTCACCCTCTGTCTTCCGCTTTCCTCTCTCTCTCTCTCTCTCTCTCTCTCTCTCTCTGCCTCCCTGTGGCAGTGTCTGTCTCTGTCTCTCTCTCTCTCTCTCTCTCTCTCTCTCTCTCTCTCTCTCTCTCTCTCTCTCTCTCTGCTGAGTGTCTGTGTACCCTCTCTCTCTCTATCTCTCTCTCTCTCTCTCTCTCTCTCTCCAGCCCCATCTCTCTCTCTCTCTCTCTCTCCCCAGCCCAATCCCCCCTCTATCTCTCTCTCTCTCTCTCTCTCTCTCTCTCTCTCCCTCTCTCCCTCTCTCTCTCCCCAGCCCCATCTATCCCTCTCTCTCTCTCTCTCTCTCTCTCTCTCTCTCTCTCTCTCTCTCTCTCTCTCTCTCTCTCTCCTCCAATGCCATCCTTCATCCTCATCACCTACAACCCCACAAAACTATGGAGAGAAGAGCTTTCCACCGGTTTGTTGTTGGATCGTGCCACAACTACTCGCCGTCTCTGCTGCAGCACTCAGGAGCGCGTAACGGCTTTACAACCGGCGGTAAAAGTCGACGCCGGCGATGTTAAACCGTGGGTTGAGGCACCTCGTAATGAGTCCCCGGGCCCCCTTCACTGGCTTGTCAAAACAGCCCCGGTGATGACGGAGACACGGTAGGCGCACGTGATTGTGCGGGCTTATAGCTCCCTTCGGCTGGTCTTTATTATTTACCCCTGTAATGGTATTGGAGACTTGGCGGCTGGTGGTAAACGAAAGTCGGTATGTACGTACAATGATCGAAAAATCGGTCCTTCTTCTGCGGTCCGGGTGTGTGTGTGTGTGTGTGTGTGTGTGTGTGTGTGTGTGTGTGTGTGTGTGTGTGTGCGTACGTGTGTGCGTGCGTGCGTGAATGAATGCGTGTGTGTGTGTGTGTGTGTGTGTGTGTGTGTGTGTGTGTGTGTGTGTGTGTGTGTGTTGCGTCAGATCTTCTATCTTGTGACTTACTTGACTTTGTCCTCTTCGCTCCTTGAGAAGCATATAGGGCCTCAACAGCAACCTTCCACCTCCGCTGTCCCTGGCACAGGTCTTGATCTCCCCCCCCCCTGGTCAGGCTGGAGGCTCTCAGCTCGCTTAGCAAGCGCCACCTCCCGGTCTGCTTTGGGCGCCCTTGCTTTCCTCTTGCCCTGCGGGTTCCACCCGAGCGCCTGCCTGGTGATGTTAGAGGGCTCCTTCCGCAGTGTGTGGCCCGACCCATCGCCACCTCTTCCTGAACTGGACGTCCATTGGCCTTCTATCTTGTCGCCATGATGAAACCCACAGTCTTCTCGAGGTCTTGACGGCTGCCTGACCCAAAGCTGCATATACAGTTCTGCACCCTCTGGCCAGGGTTTGACTCCTGTAGAACATCATGGGCTGGACAGTGTTGGAGGATGTGTTCAGGGGTCTGAGATCCAGTGCCACACGGAGATTCGCCAACCTTCATCCGCCTGAGGTGGCTCAGTAGTCAGCAGTGGCTAGCTCTCACTCTGAAGAGGATTGTTCGCTGGTGTCTGTGGAGCTGATAGATTGGATCAGCCCACTGTCTGCACCCAGCCTTCTCTTCTACTGGTTTTGTATTTGGTTGTGGGCGACAGTTTTGGCCTCTCTGTAGGTCACCGAGTGGCTGAACTGCTCCATATTGTTGCCTGCCTTGGACAGAGCGTCAGCCTTCTCCTTGCCAGTGATCCCACAGTGGGATGGGATCCACTGGAGTACAATGGTGGACCGTCTTGAAGAAAATCAGTCCGAATTTTGGAGTTACCGTCGAGGGGTAAAGGGGGGTAACTGTTAACGTGTAAATAAATCATAAAATCTTTTGCTTTCTCTGTGAGAATGATATAATTTCATCCTTGAATTTTGAAGTGGTTTTGATAAACGACTAAGGACAGAAATGTAGACGGGAATAAGCATGGCTCGCGGACTCTTACTGTTTATGTTCTTGTGCCATTGAGTGGGCAAAACTATTTAGTGACGAGTCGGGTAGCCCACTCCAGAAATATGAAGCAAGTCTAAGAGACTAGATCTATGTTTTCAACCAATGCGTCTCGTGAAATAAAATAAATGGAAAGAAAAGTAAATGGAATAAAACAAGATGAAATCAAATTAAATTAAATAAACTGAAATGAAATAAGATCAAATAAAATGAAATAAAACCTTCTGTCTAATTCATTTACAGATTTCAAAGTGTGTGTCGAGCGACGCGATTCGCCGAATAGTATAAGCTTTCTGTAAGCTTTGTTTCGATTGGTAGTGGTTTTGGTGCTGCTTTTACTTGTCGCAAACATTCGAAGAGGGTTGAAAATGGCGTTTGGAGAAGTCTGACGTATATGAGCACGTTTGACAAAACTGTCCAAGCGGAGTTCGTTTTCTATCTCACCTGGTTGTTTATGATGACCTGAAGCGGGGAAGCGACAGTAAGAGCAATGCACAGTCAGAAAGGTTTCCTTTGGTAACTGTCGCTTTATTTGAATTAAAGATGAAGGGACTGAAAAGTGGGAAAGAAACAATAGCAGACACTGGAAGAAGAAGAAGAAGAAGAAGAAGAAGAGGAGGAGGGGAGAGAGAGAGAGAGAGAGAGAGAGAGAGAGAGAGAGAGAGAGAGAGAGAGAGAGAGAGAGAGAGATTCGAAATTGCCAGTTATAGTTTGCATTATGCGACTGGCCGAATACTTAAACTTTCTTGCAATTGACTAGCCGTAGTCGTGCGGTGGTTTAAAAATTTCTTGCCTGCAGCCTAGGAGGGCGTGGGTTCGATTCCCATTGATCTGTATCCTTCAGACCCCATTCCTACCCAGACCTGAGTGTGCTACGGCCTAAAGCGGAAAGACTGGAACCACACAGTGGAGTTTGGTCCGCTGTACGGATGCATCAATGTTGAAGAACATGTGTGCGGAACCTGGTCACTAACCTAGTTGGGCCCTACGAACCACTTTCTGGCAACAGTCAAACGATGGAAGATGGCATGGTTTGGCCACGTCATTCGTCACAACACCCTCTCCTTCAAGGTACCGCTGAAGGAGGGCGCAGACGAGGACGGCAGAGAAAGAGCTGGTCCGACAATATAAAGGACTGGACCAAAATGACCATGCCAGATCTCCTCAAGACAGCCACCAACAGAAAAGCCCTGGAGAGAAACGGCGGTTGCCTCATCACGTCCCCCAACGACCCCAACGGTCAGGGGAATGACTGACTGACGGATGTGTCTTTTGAGAGTGTGTTCTGAAAACTTGCTGACTATTGCTGCGTTTGTCGGCATCTCTCAGCTCTGCTTGACGGTAAGGTAATCCTGTTTATAGCCCAGCCGACCGCAAAGGGCCATGTCAGGGCTGTCACCGCGCTTAAGTCAACTCGCAAGTCATTACTTCAAACAAAAAAAAAACTCATTCACACAACCCTTTAAAAATACACCT
>JADBJO010003635.1:77500-92500 GCA_016801955.1 Conus betulinus | reverse complement strand
TATCCTCTGTGCCACTATACCTGCACCACTCATCCCGCCTCCCCGTCCACAACCACACCCTGACTTGTCTTGCTGCAGCCCCGACACCGGCAATCCACAGGGAGCAGCTAATGTCAAGTCGCCACGAGGCAACCCACCAGAGGAGACACTGCACTGCTACCGAGTCATTTCAGTGGTGGTCAGTGATGTCTGTTCTGATCCTGCAAATGCGGGACCTCATATACTATGCTCCCTACTGAAGACAATGATTGCTTTGCCGTTGAATCAGCGTGAGTAAGTGCCCCCCCCCCCCCCCCCCCCCCCCCCCCCCCCCTCCTGGACGTGCCACTACTTCCGTCCAGAGACAGTTGCCGATACATGCGAACTCGACACGACCTGGAATTCGAAGCTGAGGTCACAGTAAGAACAGGGCACGAAGGGCCACACAATTCGAGCTTTTTTTTTTTTTTTTTTTTTTTTTTGTCATCGCTGTTCGATGAGGAGGATGAAGATGTTGCTACTGAATTCCATTCCGGTCTGAATTAGCATTACAGGTCCGCATTCTACGCCCATTTGATATAATAATCATATCCCGGTGTCAACCAGGCCCGAGATATACAAGCACCTGCAGTGTTGGTCAGGAAATTTAAGGAACACTCTCAGAGGTGCTTCCATTAAGTGGATGAGGCTCAACTGTGAGGTTTCCCGTCTTCCCAGCTGGGAGCATAGCGGACTCAACTCTGGATAGGAAGCGGTTGACAGTTTGAAGGCAGATAACACTCGCCCATGCTTAGTGTTCAACAGTTCTGCTTGGCTGATCGCTATCTGATTGCAGAAAAGTGCAAATACTTTATTTCACGACCATTTTGATACAATAGAAATAAACGTTTTTGTAGAAATTAAAAAAAAAAAAAAAAAAAAACTTCATGTCGGCAAATAGCTCCCTAAAATGGAAAGTTTGTGCACGCAGCAGTTTTTTTTTTTTTTTTTTTTTTTTAATTCTGTCTGATTACCAGAATACGACATGAAATAGACAGCTTGTGTGATACATGGTAGAGGAAAGAAAGCGTGAGGACTTTCTGGAACAAAGACAACAGCATGGGTCAGAAAAACAAAGAGACAACAGGGAATACAAGAGTTCTCTTTCTTCCTCGGCTTCACACCTACGACATCGTAAGATAACTTCCCTGTCAAAAGACAGCTTTCTGTCATATAGCAGTCAAAGTGTGATTCGTTTAAAAACCAAACTATACCGACTTGTGTGTTTGTTCAGTGTGTTATACAGAACATTACGCTATGTTTGTCATTACATTCAGCTTGATCCTTGATGGAAAGAAAACACAAGGGAGAATAGGTACTATCAAAAGCGAGGTGACTGAGGCGGAAATTCAAACAATTTTTTTTTTTAAACAGAACTGTTAATGAGTCCGCCAAACAAAGTCGGACAGACAAATCACGAGACAAAACACGACGCGTTTCGACCTCTTAGGTCTTCTTCAGGAAAGACAAACAAATTCAAGACGATGAAAATGAGGAACGAGCATTCCATTATTTTCTTTCACAACGGAGACAAGTTAGTCTCAAATGATTTTGAATGTTGTTTGTCCTGCCTGAAGAAGACCAAAGAGGTCGAAACGCGTCGTGTTTAGTACTGTGATTTGTTTGTCTCTTTCGTCCGGCGGAAGAGTGGTTTTTAGTCATTTTTCTTTTAAGTTTGTCACAACGGAGAAAACGAAATCACGCGTGAAGGCGAGATAGTGGTAGAGATTCCTACGTAGAATGATCCTGGCGTGTTATACAGAGCATGCTAAATGGTGGCGTAGGCGCAAATCACCGTCTGCCACGGCGATGTTGACTGTCCCACAGGCCTCTCTCTCTCTCTCTCTCTCTCTGGTCCACTGTACTGAGCCATGTTTCCTGTCGTAGGGTTTCAGAGGTGGGCGACAGGACTGGAAAAGGTGGACTGGTTTGCGTCTGTGGACCAGTACCACATGGGCGTTTACACGTGTTAGAGATCTTCAGCCTTGAAGAGATGTCAAAAGAGCTGACAATGTCCGCGTGTTTTCAGTCTGAAGATCACGAAGATCTTGCACACTGCACTGTGTTTTGATGAAATTGTGCAGCAATGTCTGATTAAAGAAACATTTAAAATCATCATGCCCTGTGTTGTAAGCCTTCACACACACACACACACACACACACACACACACACACACACACACACACACACACTCACTCACTCACTCACTCGGACACACACACGCGCGCACGCACACGACACAAGCTTTGTGATGTCAAAACTGGCAAAAACAGAACAAAATGGAGTTATTAAAATTAAAATGTGATGCAGTCATTCAAATCACAAGCTAAACAAAATATCCGTAACTCATCAGCACCAGCCCATTATATAATCCTGTGAGAGAGAGAGAGAGAGAGAGAGAGAGAGAGAGAGAGAGAGAGAGTGTTTGTGTGTGTGTGTGTGTGTGTGTGTGTGTGTGTGTGTGTGTGTGTGTGTGTGTTATTCGGCGTAAGACGACGGCCCCATTTGAATGATAAAGATGTTATTTTTTTTTTTATTTTTTTTTTTTTAAGAAATCAACAGAATGAGACAGTCTGTATAAAAGTGGCTATCATTCACTTACAGACCGAAGCTCCTTACTGAAGAAGGTGTAACACATAATTAGAAAGATCAAAGGCTTTAAAGTTCCCAATCACTTATCACCCGCAGGGGCAGTGAACTCTCAGAAGTCGCCCTGTCTAGGGCATGGTAAGATAGAAGTCAAGTCAAGTCAAGTCAAGTCAAGTCAAGTAAACTTTATTATCTCAATTTGAGAAATTAATTTGTGGTCACACACATTCACAGCAAATAAACAATAATTTAGTCACATTACCCATTTTTTCACATATGACATACATTCATATAAAGGAATTTGGATTTCAATTAAACATCTCCTCGGTTCATAAAATCAATGGACAGAGGAATAAAAACCGGAACCTACCCGTCCCTGAGCTGAGTCAGGTACCCATCTACTGCTGGGTAGAGAGAGAGAGAGGAGTTTTCAAGCCGAAAAATCCCGATCCCACGAGGGATTTGAACTCACAACCCGTCAGCTCCGCCGGCAAACCCTCTGATCATTTGGCAACGAGCCACTCGTAACGTAACACGATGTATATATACGGATAAACTGTACATGAATCATTGGAACATTATAGCAAAATCAAAGTGCGCACATGAAAATAAAAGCAAACATGCTCAGATAGTGTAAGAGGCTGTATTTCTTGTGCTTCTTGCTCTTACACAGGTTAAGGTGCTAGTCTGTCTTCTGGATGACATCAAGACTCGTTCGAAAGGCACAAGGATGACTTAGGTTGAATTCGTTTCGTTTTTAAGTCGGTAGGACAGAATGAAAGAAAATTATACTTTCAATCGTAATATTGCACAAAAGATGACGCATTTCACGTTTTTCGAAAAACCTTACTTCACGCGATGACAAATGACGTCAAAGACAGCAAATTGAAACTCAATGAGTGTTTATTTCACGTGTTTGTTCATTCTTATTCCAGCATACGGTTCTATGGAACACGACGTTTTCAGTCAAAAAGTCTTGTGTCACTGGCATAAATGGGACCGGAATAGCTCAGTTGGTAGAGCGCCGGACTTGTGATCCTGGAGTTGGGGGTTCGAATTCGGTACAGGGGGATTTTTTTCCCTCGGAGTTAACGTTGGTTCCGACTCCATTCCCCATACAGTCCTTCGAATGAGACTATAAACCGAAGTTCCGTGTGTGAGCGCACGCGCAACATCTTACACACACGTAAAATCCCATCACCAACTTTCGGAAGAGAAGGCCAGTTGGCCGTTGGTATGGATGACACGTTATACGTAGCATGCACCTTCCCCGAAAATGGAGTATGGCTGCCTTAATGGCGGGATAGAAAACGGTCATTCACACAAAACTCCACTGGCACAGGCAGTGTCAGCAGGAGTATCAGCCTGCGTACGCAGAAAGAAAGACTGGCAACAATGTGGTAATGCCAGACCTGCTGTCTGCGATCTACAAGTCTTTAAAATACTGTTTAAAAGAAATAGGCCTATTCTGATCACGGGTCGCCACTTACACAGGCGTATCCATAATAATTCGTGTTTTGATTATAAATTTTTCATTACACAGAGAGAGAGAGAGAGAGAGAGAGAGAGAGAGAGAGAGAGAGATACCTGTTCGTTAAGCCCAATGCAACTCATGAAAGAGGTGCAAAGTTCAGAATGTACAACAGCATTATTTGCAACATTAGAGATCACTTGACTCCGTCCGTCATGACATCATTACAAAACGCAACTAATACGCTCTGCAAAAAGTAAATCGAAAAATTTCTCACCATTTTTTACTTTTTTTTTTTCTAGATGCTAGAAGCACACTTAGCCAGAACTGGTTAGGATGATCGTAATATTTTTTGGTATAATTACATCGCGTTCTTAATTCACTTAATACAGGGCAACACAAACGAAATGCAAGTCATCTGCATTTCCCTTTTAGAGGGGGGGGGGGGGGGGGGAGAGAAAGAGACAGACAGACAGACAGACAGACAGACAGACAGACACAGAACGTGGTAAACAAAGATCACTTGCTATGATATATACTCGGACTTAGCAAGCTCACAAAACGGAAACGTCGGTATGCATTTATCTGGGAATGTGAACAAGGGTGGAAAATGGGGGAGGATTAAAAGTGAGACAGGGGATTGGAGAGGACGGACGGTGCGGAAGAAGGGGGGGAGGGAGGGGAGGCTAGCATGATGGCTATACTGGCGGCTTGAGGAATGAAGAATAGCGAATGGAGGGAGGGAATGGGGAGTAGAGGAAGATGGTGGGTTGGAAAGGGGGGGGGGGGAGGAGGGGGGAGGGGGTTGGGCGGGCGTTAGAGTATTGCAAACGCAGCCAACCAATAATTGTTTTACGACCACTAAAAGCTTTCAGAACACCATAGCGCCATCCGTCTGGACTACTGATACAGCACCGCAGAGTATAATACCTCCCAGCATCACTACCAGTCTCCTCTCTCTCTATGTGCCGGCATCCATAACCAACCAGCCCGTACGGGTTGTCAGATTCTATGGCACGTGTGGATTCCATCTTCTCCGAGCCGGTACAAGCGGAGCAAACTCATTATGAGAGGCCGTCTTGTGAAATGCGAGCTCTGCGCTGACAGACGAAGGGGGTCGTTTGGAAAACTGGGCATCCGAAAGGCTGCTCTGGAAGCGTCGTCCGGATTTTTTTTTTTTCTTCATCTTGGAGAAGGGAGGGGTACGGAGGAAGAGGAGATGAGGGAGAGATGGGGGGGGGGGGGGGGGTTAGGTGGGATGGAGGGAGGTGTTGGGGGGGGGGGGGACGAGTGGGTGGGAGAAAAGGGAAAGGAAGATGGGGGGGGGGGGGGGGGGGAGGGAGGGGGGGTTATTATTAACCTGCTCAGTCAGTTGTTTTGCACGTTGCTAGCTGTATCCCGAGTTTCACGTGCATTTCGCATTTCGGGGGAAAATGTGTGTTGTTGTGCCTTTTTGTGCGTGAGGTGATCCTTTTTTTTTGTAATAGAGGGTTGGAGGGATGGGGGGGGGGGGGGGGGGGCGTCGGTTAGGGCTGCTTTTCTCCCCTGTGGAATTTTTTTTTTTTTTATGTTATTGATTTGTGTGCTTGGACGCGGGAAAGGGGCTGTTATTTCCTTCATGTCTTCCTTTTCTTTCCCTTTTTTTTTTTTACTACTTTTTTTTTTTTTTTTTTTTTTTTTTTTTTTTTTTTTTGGGGGGGGGGGGGGGGGTGTCGGTTGTAACAGACTGGGGGGCATGGGAGGGGATGGGAATGGCTACACAGTTTTTTTTTGTTTGGTTTTTTTTTGTTTTTTTTTTTTACACAGTTATAAAGCTCTTGGTTGGACTATGTTGATGGTGATGGTGGTGCTGATGTTGTTGCCAACAATAGGCTTCAAAGTCCGATTTCTCGCTCAGTCCTCATGATGTGGCGGGAATAAGCATTCACTCTGACTCTGAAATGTACATATCATGTTCAGTGCATTTCAATGTTAACTTGCTGGTTCGAACATTATGATTTCTGCCCCTCCCTTCCCTCTGCGTGTGAGGGTGGGGGAGGGGTGGGGGCGGGCGGTAGGGGGGATAAGTATGGAAGTAAGAGGAATATGCATCTGGATGGAGAGGGGGAGGTGGGAGGCTGGGGCACGCGCGCGCGCGCGCGCGCGCGAACTGAATCAACGATTTGTTCTTTGGAAATCGACTTTTTTTTTGTCGTTTTTCTTAAGTCTACTCTCATTTTCTGCATGTATATTTATTTTGCTCGGCGAATCCACAGTCCGCCCATTTCTGCTAACATGTCTTTAGGTTAATTTGAAATCTTTTTCAACGTTTATTTATTCATTCATATGCTTGCATTATTTTTCTTTCCTAAATGAAATGAATTATTGTCAGTCGTACCTATCAACAATGATTGTCTTCTTCTTTTCTAGTAACTTGTTGATCCTCCGCGTTCTAAGTCTAGTTTTGCAATGCGTGGTATTGAAGATTGCCACTCAAATCTGGAGGTGACTCAAAAAAACATGTTCATTTCTTTTTTCTTCTTTTTTTTTTTTCCTTTGTTTTCTCTCTCTCTCTCTCTTTTTTTTTTTTTTTTTTTTGTCTCATTTTCTGTTCCACTCCAAAAAGCATTACCCCCATGCCGCTCATTTCGTCTCCGGACTGAAAGATAATGACAGTTAGGCCTATCGTGGAATGATGACGTGTGCATGTGGTGTGTGTGTACTTACTGGTTTTTCTTTGTTGTTGTTGTTGTTGTTGTTGTGTGTTGTTCAGCTCGCGCTGCACAACAAGTGTTTATCTTGCTTACATCCCTTACTTTTATTCCATTATCTATTCATTTCTGAACGGCAGGAAAACGAAACTTGTTTCTTGACTGTCGCCGTATGAAAAGGAAGGGGAAGCAATCAATACTGATCGGTGGAGTTACCGAACGTTCGTTCGTGTTCAGAATACTTTGTTGTTGTTGTTGTTTTATAATACTTTTGTTTTCATTCAAGTTTCCAAATTATTCATTGTGCTTCTTTCATTGCTGAATTTGTTTAATTTATTATACAAAACGAATACATGTTGGAGGAAAACAAGCGCAGGTAAACCATTCTTATGTCGTCATTACAAAAAAGACAACTGAACAAAGATTACTAGTGTGCGTATTTGATTGTGTATTTGTTTATCTTTAATAAGGGACGAAGAGCATTTTTTTTTAAGTGCAGATGAGCAAGTCTTCCGTTTGTGACGAAAAGCGACATAGCAAAGGTTAATTTTTTTTCTACGTTTTTTTTTTTAAGCCCATGTAATTATTTTGCGATTTTGCGAAGATCATTCTTTGAGAGAGAGAGAGAGAGAGAGAGAGAGAGAGAGAGAGAGAGAGAGAGAGAGAGAGAGAGAGAGAGAGAGAATGCAGTTAACACATTTCTGAACAGGATGTATAGTTGATTGTGTTCATCCACCGTTGACATTGTTAAGATCGTTGTTAATGGTGAATTGTTCGTTCATCTATTTATTAATTTATTTATTTATTTGTTTATTTATGTATTTATTCCTCGTTTTTCTTTTTTTTTTTTTTTTTTTTTTTTTTTTTTTTTTTTGCTTGTTTGTATTTTTTTGTTTGTTTGTTTGTTTGTTTTGTTTTGTTTTGTTTTTGCTTACTGACTTATTTATTTTTTTTTTTTATCCATCGTATAAAAAAAAAAGAAGAGGAAAGAGAAACGGTGCCTGGTAACCAAATGCAAGCGAACATTTCTTCAGTCACTGTCGAAGAGCATCAGCAGCTTTAAGTCATGTATTCCTTAGTTCTTTTTTTCTCAACTGGAACGAATACCTAGTGAGGAAAGCGACTTCACATGAACCTTTTTTTTTCTGTCATTAGGAAACAGACTCAGGAAAGATAGATTATGCACTATTGTAGGCCTATCTATTTGCTGTTCGTTTGCTTCTTTATTTGTTTGTCTGTTTTGTTTTGTTTATTCATTTACATGGAATATATCTATGGCTGAGGAAAAACAAGTGCAGGTGAACAAACCTGGTATGACATAAACAACTCTTTCACTTATCTATTGATTTATGTGTTTATATCTGTGTTTTATTTGTTTGTTTGTTTATTTAGTCATGTGTTTGTTTGTTCGTGCGTTTATTCATTCATTCATACATTTGTGTGATTATTTAGTTATTCATTTTCATTTATTTATTTAACTACTCTTTCATTTGTTCGTTTATTCACCGAGTCATTATCAAGTAATGTATCATTTGTTTCTTTTTTAGTTTATCTATTTTGAACAAGATTAGGAGAAATATTGTGCTTCGTAAATCACCGTTATATTCATTTTCATTTGTTTGTTTTCATGATATCATTCGTTTTATCTGTATTTGTTTATTCATCATTCATTCAATTATGTACTTGTACATTCAACTTTTACATTTTTCTTTGGTGGTGGTGGTGGTGGTGGTGTGTGTGTGTGTGTGTGTGTGTGTGTGTGTGTGTGTGTGTGTGTGTGTGTGTGTGTGTGAGAGCGCGCGCGCGTGTTTGTGTAGGTGTAGGTGTGCGTGTGTGCGTGCGCGCGCGCGCGCGCGCGCGCGCGCGCGCGTGTGTGTGTGTGTGTGTGTGTGTGTGTGCACGCTTTTTTTTTTCAGTGTTTTCTACCTCACATAATCATTTATCTTTTTTTTTTTTTTCTTCTTTATGGACCCGCGGAGGCATCTGCGACTGTGCCAGTGCCTACAATTGTATGTGTTATACAGTTGCCCTGATCCTGTTAAGGGTTCTGAAATTCCACATTTTGAAGGTAATGAGTGAAGCTCCGTGATGCTTTCCATATCGTGTGCCACTCACAGTTAAACATGATTATTCCTTTAGGACTTACATGATGTCAGACTCAAACACTTTACGGCAGACTCCATAAAACCTTAATCAGAGATGTTCCAACTGATATGATATTCGAATTTCTGAAAGAGATCAACGTTTTCATCTGATCTAAAACTTTTACGGAGGAAAAAAAAAATCACGAAATTTCCAATGTGTTTCAGAAGGTGTTTTTAATTAAAGGGTTGTGTGAATTATTTTTAAAATGACTTGTAAGTTGACTTTAGCGCGGTGACAGCCCTGATATCGCATTGATATGCATTTTACCAAAAAAACCAAAAATCTGACAAATTTTGATAATGTTGTAGAGTTACTGCTCAGAAAATGTGCAAAACTCGAAAACTGTTGAGAGTTAAACAAAGGGTTTACAGGTTATGCCGGACGTGAACAAATAGAACAGATAAAGAGAGAGAGACAATGTTGTTTCTATAGAACAGATATATATAGAGAGAATGTTGTTTCTATGGAACAGATATAGAGAGAGACAATGTTGTTTCTACAGAACAGATATAGAGAGAGACAATGTTGTTTCTATAGAACAGATATAGAGAGAGACAATGTTGTTTCTATAGAACAGATATAGAGAGAGAGAATGTTGTTTCTATAGAACAGATATAAAGAGACAATGTTGTTTTCTATAGAAACAGATATAGAGAGAGAATGTTGTTTCTATAGAACAGATATATAGAGAGACAATGTTGTTTCTATAGAACAGATATATATAGAGAGAGAGAGAATGTTGTTTTTCTAGCCAAGCTGACCAAAGAAGGCCATATCAGGACTGACACCGCGTTGAAGACAACTCACAAATCACTACAAAAAAAAATAATAAAAATAAATAAATAAATAAATAAAAACCCTCTTTCACACAACCCTTCAACATCCTCTAAAAACACACACCGGAAATTTTGTTAAAAATCTTTCTTCCGTAAAATCTTAGATTAGGTGAAAAAAAAAAAAAATGTTAATCTCTCTAGATGAGATGAAAAAAAAAAAATGTTAATCTCTTTCAGAAATTCAAAGATCACATCAGGTGAGACAGCTCTGAAGAACGTTTTCATCAGTCTCCTGTAAAGTGTTTATGTCCCTCATCAGAAATAGAAGAGAATTTTTTTAATTGTTTTTTGTTTGTTTTGTTGTTGTTGTTGTTGTTGTTTGCTTTTCTGGTTGTTGCTGTTTTGTTTTTGTTTTTTTTTTTTTTTTTCTTGTTTTCTTTGTAATAGAGCAGATAATAAGACGTGAGCCCTGGTCAGTTTCTATCCGTCTGAAAACGAAAGCCATCTGAGCCGAGGTTAAATCATCATTTCCATTTCCACCGAATCCGGACGTCCTATGAACATGAAGAGTTCTGTCTTCAAGATCAGCCAGGACGGTCCCTAGTGGCTCCTAGCGGAGCTTTTTTTTTTTTTTTTTTTTTTTTTTTTTTTTTTTTTTTTTTTTAACGCCCTCTTTTTTTTTTTTATCCCTTGTTCGTTCTCTCACAACCCCCTACCTGCGTATCCCTTGATCCACCCCCCACCCCCGGTTTGTTTGTTTGTTTGTTTTTTAAATCTTTGCCAGGACATTTTTTGTAATGTCGTAGGAAGTGTAGGCCCGCACTAATTCTGTGTTACACACGCACGTGCGCGCGCGCAAATGTACACACACTCTCTCTCACACACACACACACACACGCGCGCGCGCGCGCGCATGCGAGCGAGAGTCTCTCTCTCTTTCTCTCTCTCTCTCTCTCTCTCTCTCTCTCTCTCTCTCTCTCTCTCTCTCTCTCTTTGCGTGCGTGTGTGCGTGCGTGCATATGTGCGTGTGTACGTGCATGCGTACGTGTGTGTGCGTAAATGCGTATGTGCGTGCATGTGTACGTGTGTGTGTGCGTGTATGCGTGTGTGTGTGTGTGTGTGTGTGTGTGTGTGTGTGTGTGGTGTGTGTGAAATACAAGATGTTGAATGGGTAACTGAATTCATGAATATATGAACGAACGCCACTAGATGAACGTTTGAAAAAAAATTAAGGAAGGAAGGAAGGAAGGAAGGAAGGAAGGAACTCAGCGGCATCAGGTGGCCCTAGGCTGTGTGCATAGTGGACCCGGACCCGGCCGTGTTTTGCACGGCCGTGCGTCGCCCGTCCGGGATCAAGAAGCCCTGCTCCGGTTTATCTCTTTTCCAACTTGGTGGCGACGGCAAGTCGTGCATAGTGCACCCAGACCGACCCGCGTGTGTGAGCAGAACCGTGATTTTGCCGGTCGTGCAACCGGGTGTGGGACACGACCGTGCTTCGCACGGCTGGGTCCGGGTCCACCACGCATGTAGCCTAATATATAACTGTGAGCAGACTCAGACACTGTACAGTACATCTGGTGAACCGCGGTTCGGCAATGGGCGTTCATAGTTCACTCTCTCTCTCTCTCTCTCTCTCTCTCTCTCTCTCTCTCTCTCTCTCTCTCTCTCTGTCTCTTGTGTTGTGTGTGTGTGTGTGTGTGTGTAGACTATATATGTATTTTATATCATAGGACTGTCAAACACATCCCGGGGTTGGGGTGGGGGCAGAGGTAGGGGGGTAGGTATTTGTCTCATCCGAGAAACAGGTTATGAATTCTTCCTTTGAACAGACTACCTGATCTTTTCAGACTGTCAGACAGATCCCGAGAGGGTGAGGGAGAGGAGGGGGGTAGGGAGGTCTCATCCGAGAAACAGGTTGCATTCTTTGAAATCTGAGAGAGAGACAGAGAGAGAGAGAGAGAGAGAGAGAGAGAGAGAGAGAAAGAGAGAGAGAGAGAGAGAGAGAGAGAGAGAGAGAGAGAGAGAGAGAGAGAGATAGATTTCATTTCACCAGGGTAATGAGATAAGCAAATTAGAAATACCCTTTTTCCACCCAGCTCTGGCGACAAAACGACAGACAGACAAACAACAGACAGACAGAGACAGAAAGACAAAGAAAGAATGTTGCTTAAAGGCCAGCTAACCACAAACGGTCATATCACGACTGTCGCCGCGTTGAGGCAACTCTAAAATCAGATTTAGGAAAGAAAAAAAAAGCCATATACACGACTCGTTGAAACATGTTTTTAAACACACTGGAAATGTTGTCAAAAAACTTTCTTCTGTAAAATCTTAGATCGGATGAAAAAAAAAGTTGATCTCTTGCAGAAATTCAAAATTCGCATTAGATGGGACATTCTGAACAAGGTTTTCCCCGATTTCCTATAAAGAGTTCATGTTGAAAAACAAGAAAGTCCCAACACTTTTTAAAACATGTTCCTGAGAAAGGTAACATACCGAAAATCATCACATCCTGTAAAAAAAAGTCTCATTCTGAAAACCAGCACATCCTTCAAATGGCCACATCCTTAAAAGGTCACATCCTGAAAAAGATCACATCCTGAAAAAGGCCACATCCTGTACAGAGGTCACATCATGACAGAGGCCACATCCTGAAAAACGTCACAGAGGTCCTGAAAAGGTCAAGCCTGAAATCCTAAAAAGGTCACATCCTGAAAAAAGGCCACATCCTGACAGAGGCCACATCCTGACAGAGCCAGGCCACATCCTGAAAAAGGTCACATCCTGAAAAAGGTCCTCCTGACAAAGGCCACATCATGACAGAGGCCACATCATGAAGAGGCCACATGGCCAGAGGCATCCTGACAGAGGCCACATCCTGAAAAAGGCCTCATCCTGAAAAAGGGACAGAGGCCACATCATGACAGAGGCCACATCCTGAAAAGGGCCTCATCCTGACAGAGGCCACATCATGACAGAGGCCACATCCTGAAAAAGGCCACATCCTGAAAAAGGCCACATCCTGAAAAAGTCCACATCCTGAAAAAGGCCACATCCTGAAATAGGCCACATCCTGAAAGAGGTGACATCCGAAAAAACGCAACAAACAACAGTTGCAGCTTTCAGTTTCATCGAGGAGGTGTCACTGCGTGCGGCCTAGTCCATATACGCTACACCACATCTGCCAAGTGTCAAAACCATACTGTACACGATTTAAAGCTATGGATAGATGATGAATGAATGACGAAGATGACGGCATTGAAACAAAAACGTCCGATGGCTAGGACTTGACACCTTTCACAAACAGCAAAAACGATCAACGCTATCATTATGAAAGATTGTATAAAACTACAAAAAGACTGCAATGTGGCAACATGGTAATAGCCACTCCTTGAGAATATGACGGAGGGGTGAAGGGGGGTTGGCTCGGGAGGCAGGAGGGGGTTGGGTGGGGCAGGAGGGTGGGAGGTGGGAGGGGGGATGGAAGGGAGTGGGGAAAGGGAACTGATCTCACACTACACAGACAATATATCATCACAAGACCAACAAGGCTTTGACGTGGACACGTAAATACTTAGTTCTGTGTTTTCAATCAATTTGTCTTTCATTCATTCATTCATTCATTCATGATGTATTTATTTATTTATTTATCTATTTACTTATTTGTTTGTTTATTCATTTTTCTTAGCTCTTGGGGGTTTTTTTTTTTTTTGTTTTTGTTTGTTTTTTTTTTGTTTGTTTGTTTGTTTTTGTTGTTTTTTGTTTGTTTGGGGGGGGGGGGGGGGGGGGGGCGTGACGGGAATGGACATCACAATCCCTGATCGATTTCAGTTGTCTCTGTACCAAACCACTACGCCATCCAAACAGGACTGTTTTTATGGAAAGTTTTACGTCTTGCTGCGCTTCCAGACCACCGACTTGTGTAAGAGCTAAAGAGTCTCGAAGGAATCCTTCTCCCCTCTCCCCCCCATTCCTAACACAACACACACACACACACACACACACACACACACACACACACACACACACACACACACACACCGCAGCCCCTTCCCCCTTCTCTCGTTCCTACTCCCGCCGCCTTCTCTCTCTCTCTTCTCCTCCCTCTCTCCTCCCCGCCCTCTCCCCCCCCCCCCCCCCCCCCCACTCCCTCGGCACACCTCATCCTACCAACCCGAATACTCCCCCTTCCCCACCCTCATCTCTTTCTCCTTCCCCACCACCCCATCCCCCCACCCCCACCCCCCCTCATTCTAGACCCCCAGGTGAGCGGCACCCACTCCAAGGAGAGAAACAGGGCAGTGGAATTACTGCCTGGACCCCTCGTCAGTTCCACTGGTGGATGAAGTCAGGTGGGTGGTGAGAGGGGGGGGGGGGGGGGAGAGCGGGCGGGCAGGCGGAGAGGAGAGTAGTGGAGGGAGGTTGGGGGGGTGGCAAGGGCAGTGGCAGGTAGATGGATAAAGGACGGCGGGAAGCTGTCAGGTAGATTGCAATCAGCGCTGGAGACGCTAATTAGTGGTGCCGTGATGAGGGTGGTGGTGATGATGGTGGTGGGCGGTGATGTGGTGGGTGGTGGTGGTGGTGATGGTGGTGGTGGTGGTGGCGGTAGTGTGGTGGGTGCTGGTGGGTGGGTGAGTGGTGGCTGGCTGGGTGCTCTCTGGTCTCTGTCCATTTCTCTGTGTATGTCTCTCTCTCTCTCTCTCTCTCTCTCTCTCTGTCTCTCTCTGTCTCTCTCTGTCTCTCCTCCCCCCCCCCCCCCTCACACACACACACACACACACACACACACACACACACACACACACACACACACACACACACACACACACACACACACACACACACACACACACACCACACACACACACACACACACACAAACCAAATGCGAATGATAGACTGCCGGTCCTGAGTCTGCACGGGAGGAGCGTGGGTGTAGCTGTATAACGTGGGAGCCAGAACAATGAGCAGCATGGTCGTTCAGACCACTGAGTGGTTGAGGATGGCGAGACAGCTCCATGTTAACCCCTGCAACGTGTTTTTTTGATGATGATGATGATGATGACGATGATGATGATGACGATGATGATGATGATGATGATGATGATGATGATGATGATGATGATGATGATGATAACAACAACAGCAACAATACTAATAATAATAACAACGGCAACAATACTAATAATAAACAATGGTCATCATCATCATCATCATCTTTATCATCATCATGATGATAATGATAAAATGGTGATAATGATTATAAACATAGTGACAACAATGATAATAACAACAACGAAAAGCATCATG
>JADBJO010003635.1:37500-67500 GCA_016801955.1 Conus betulinus | reverse complement strand
TCTGGCAATTCCTACAACTGTGCCAGGCATGGACATTAATGGACTGCTGCTTCGGTCAATCCCCCCACAGCCTCATAACCACATGGGCGGTGAACTTGTAGAGGTTCAGAGTGTATAGGTGTCAGCAACATGCAAGACGAAGCACATCCCTCTCCTTCCACCCCCCTCAGCCTTCCCTGAGCTGAATCAGGCACCCATTTCTTCATTTTTACAGCAGGCTGGACAGAGAAAGTGTTCAAGCCTGAAAAATGTCACAGAAACCTGACCTCACGAAAGATGCGAACTCACAACCCGTCAGCTTCACAGACGAAAGCTCTCACCACTTGACAACGTATGGGCCCTTCTAATTGTTGCAGCAGTTTGTTTGTTTGTTTGTTTTTTTTTTTGGGGGGGGGGGGGGGGGGTTTTTGTTTTTTTTTTTTTTTTTTTTTTTTTTTTTCTAAATCATCATGTCCCCCCCGCCCCACTCCATCATCTCCGTTAACAACAAACGAGGGCAGGCGATTATTTATCGCGCTTTTCCCATGCCCAATCACACGCGGGCTTCTTGGCGCTCTAATTCGCCTTGAAACTTAGCCCCCCTGCTTCTACTATCAAGTGATGACACCGCCCCGATTAGAGCGACTAAGCTTGAAATCATTGCTTGGTTCCCAATGGGGGAGAGGATAGGAGAACGGACACCAGACGTGCAGCGGTAGTAGGGGAGAAGAAGGGGAATTCTTGGTGGGAACCGTAGAGGGGGGGGGGGGGGGGGGGGGAGGATATATGGATAGGTTGGGGGACGGGAGGGGAGGGACGGGGGGGGCATTGAGAGATGGGGAAGCCTGGTCTCCGAGGGACGTGACACGCCACCTCACGGGGGTCCCTGGGTGAGGAAGGGGGAACGACTCTCAGGGAACACTGGGAGATAATTTATGATGGTTGCGGGTTGACTCTTCGGTAAGGGAAAGGATGGAGGTTAATTGCTTAGATCGTTTAGTCTTTTTTTTTTTTCCGTGACGAAAATGCCGGTCGCTGGGTTATAACCGGTTAGCTCACGAGTTTGACGGCCATTGTTGGTTGAACAATACACGCCTAGCGGTGGACTCTCTCTCTCTCTCTCTCTCTCTCTCTCTCTCTCTCTCTCTCTCTCTCTCAACTTGTGTGTGTGTTTGTGTCTGTCTGTCTGTATGTATGTGTGTGTCTCCGCGTGTGTGTGTCTGTGTCTGTGTCTGTGTCTCTTTGCGTCTGTCTGTGTCTGTGTCCGTTTATGTCTATTTGTGTGTGTGTGTGTGTGTGTGTGTGTGTGTGTGTGTGTGTGTGTGTGTGTGTGTGTGTGTGCGTGTGTGCGCGCGCGCGCGCGCGCGCGCGTGTCTGTGTGTGTGTGTGTGTGTGTGTGTGTGTCTGTGTGTCTGTGTGTCTGTGTCTGTATGTCTGTGTCTATGTGTCTGTGTGTGTTTTCGTGCGTGCTGTGTGTGTGTGTGTGTGTGTGTGTGTGTGTGTGTGTGTGTGTGTGTGTGCGTGCGTGCGTGCGTGCGCGCGCGCGCGCGCGTGTGTGTGCATGTGTGTGTGTGTGTGTGTGTGTGTGTGTGTGTGTGTGTGTTTAGTGTAAGGGGTGGGGGGTGGGGGGCAAGTCTGGTAAAACCTTTGTCTCTAACCAGCGACCAGGAAGATGCTCCTCTGCAGAGCCTAGTACTCGGACATAATTCTCACCAGCCGTTACTTCCTCTTCACAGTTTTCGCAGCCACCTTCTTTCATTTCATTACATGCTGTTCACAGCCCAGCCGACCGCAAGGATCCATATCAGGGCTGTCAACATCAATCCCACACAAATTTGGCCCGGGGGGGGGGGGGGGGGGGGGGGGGTCGTTTCTTAAGTCTGTTGCATATACACTGAAAATGCGTCCTAGCTAGGTCTGTTTTCCTCAAAATCTTTCTCGCTTCTAATGAAAAATGTTGATTTCTGTCAAACATTACATTTCGTGGAAGATCTTCAAAGCAATGTTTTCATGGTGTGTACAATGTTCATTTGTCTGGTATATCGTGGAAATAACTCAAATGAAAGAGGGACTTGGAAAAAAACAAACAAAATCTTTAGAAGTATTTATGAAAACTTTGCCGAACAACGTGAACAAACGAATCACAAGACAAAACACGACGCGTTTCAGCCTCTTAGGCCTTCTTCAGGCAAGACAAACACCACTCCGGACAACGAAAATGAAGAACGAGAAATCACGTATCTTCGTCAAATTCACACGTTGTTGTGTTAAAATTTCCGCCCTGCAGTCGCCTCGCTTTTCAACAAGAAAAACAACACGGGCTTTTAAATGGGGGAAACAATATAAAAACAGATTCCAACAGCTGTAAAGGTGCTCTGATTCATCTTAGGTCCTCTGCAAGAAGACCACATTTGATGGTGATTCCACCAAAGGCCGTATTGTCCCAGGAGGCTTCTTCAGGCTTGCTGACTCTGCTCGCCAAGCGCAGAGAGAGACTCACCGTTATTATCATCACTATTCATCATTGAGAGGGCTAAGCAGCGCTCATCCTCTGCAAGTGACCAAGCTCAAGGCGCTTTACGATTCACGCTTTCATTAACGCATCGGTCTGCCTACCGGGGTAGAGTTGACAACAAAGCTGCAGCCGAATGGCGCTACATTCAGTCGTTTCTTCCAGTTGCTCACTTTTTTCCTTATTCTTTTCCATTTTTAACAAAGGAGGCGTGCTCTGTGTATACAAATCATCATCCACACCAACGACCAAACTGGCCCTCTCTTCTGAAAGTTGGTGATGGGATTTTGTGTGTGTGTGTGTGTGTGTGTGTGTGTGTGTGTGTGTGTGTGTGTGTGTGTGTGTGTGTGTGTGTGTGTGTGTGTGTTTCAAGATGTTATGCGTGCGTTCACACACGCAAGCTCGGTTTACAGTTTTATTCGAATGACTTTATGGGAAATGGAGTCAGATCCAATGTTAACCCCGATGGGAAAAATTCCCCTGTACCGAAAACGGCCCGGCGGAGATTTGAACCCGAAACCACGCGATCACCAGGATCACGAATCCGGTGCTCTACCAGCTGAACTATTCCGAACACCCCAAATACGCAAGAAGCAGCACTCAAAACTTGTTCCAAGATAAATCAAAGAAATCCCGGCTTTACGTCTGGGCCTGTTTCATGGAAACCTCACACCAACAACCTCTTTGGGTTCTTCTTCATGGCGTGTTCCCATATTAAAGTTCAGTTTAACAGTTTTCTGTTCTGTTTCACTCCTTAACTTGAGTTGGGAACACAATATTCCGCGATGGAGTAGATAGTTGATGAGTTTGTGGCGTATCATTGATATTCCTTATTTCCTTCACTGTACAACAAAGATCGTATCTAGTAGACATTCAAGCTTGTCGATTTTGTTTTTAATCTCCAATCATTAAAGACTGTATGTATGTCACCTTAACGCGAAGAGACGCACGTACAGCTGTGTCGGTAAACTGTGTAGGAGAAATAATTACACACAGCAAACTTCTGGTGAAGCGGGCGCCCACGCCATTTCGTCCCGTTCGGTGGTGCACCAGCGCACATGTGTCATCAGTGCCATAAATCAACGTGTCCAACGCCACGACCGACAGGAGCGCGTGCTATGACGCAACACGGCACGTCACGCGTTCATTAGCGTGCGAATACATCACTGGCCCGAGGGTCCCTCGGGAGTTTCCGGAAGCCGAGGAGAGACGTAAGCAGGGACTGGAGGGGGTTGGTAGTAAGCCCCCCCTGCGGCGACAGGTGTAATTAAAGTGCAAAAGGGCCCGCAACTCGTTACACGGTTTGCTTGGACAACATGCCGACAATGATGACCGGGCCACGGGAGAGACAAGCGATGCTTCTTCCCCCTCCCCCTCCCCCCCCCCCCCCCCCCCCCCCCCCCCCCCCCCCCCCCGGGAAAAAGTGGGAGTATGGGGGGAGGGGGGAGGGAGGGGAAGGGGGTCGAGGAGGAAAGCCGGGAAAGGGAGGAACTGAGATGGAGGCGTCAGCGGGTCAACTGACCACGACATTTATGCCAGTTTTAGTTGGCTGCTACTAGCAGTGCAGCGATTAACAAAGTCGGCAGGAAAGTACCGGGGGCGGGAGGAGGGGGATAAAGGGGAGAGGAGGGCAAGATGTGGGGAATGGGGGATGGAGGGGAGAGGTTAGAGGGAGACAGGATGGAACGAGGAGTTTACACGATGAACAGTGCATCCCTCTGTCTGTCCGTCTGCCTGTCTGTCTGTCTGTCTGTCTGTCTCTGTCTCTCTCTCTCTCTCTCTCTCTCTCTCTCTCTCTCGACCATCCTCTGTCTCTCTCTCTCTCTCTCTCTCTCTCTCTCTCTCTCTGTCTCTCTCTGTGTGTGTGTGTGTGTGTGTGTGTGTGTGTGTGTGTGTGTGTGTGTGTCTGTGACCACCCTCTGTGTGTGTCTGTCTCTGTCTGTCTGTCTCTCTCTGTCTCTCTCTGTCTCTGTCTGTCTCTGTCTCTCTCTCTCTGTCTCTCTCTCTCTCTCTCTCTCTCTCTCTCTCTCTCTCTCTCTCTCTCTCTCTCTCTCTCTCTGTGACACGTCAGTGACTGATGTCTCTGGAGTAGCTCAGTCTCAGACACACGCCCTGCATGCCCCGTGCAGCGCTGCCCCCCGGCGAGGTGGAACATTTCCCACTTCACTGGCCCCCTTCCTCAGACCCTCTCGTCTGTGTTCGACACACACAAAAAAAAGGAAAAGAACAAAGAATTATAACAGAGCTGCTCTAGTTGGGGAGGAGGGGAGGGAGAGGTAGTGGAGGGATAAAGTGCTGTTTCTGATCTTATTGCAAGAAACGTTGCTGAAGCACCTGTAATGTGCTTTGTTTTTTTCTTTTCCCTTGCTGCATGGCTGGCCGCCGACTGTTCACGGCCTTATCAGACCCAGTGCCTTAATAGAGAGAATCCCGTTTTGATTAGTAAATCGGAGAACGTGAGATGACGTCACTGAACCAAAAATAGCGCAGTTAGTTGGTGCCTGATGGCGCTCAGGGCCGGCCTTTTACTTTCACTCTCACACGTTAAGGTCTGGCGATCCTCGTAAGATCGTGACCAGCGAACTAATGAAACACGAGTGGTGTGCACTTCGATGTTTCGTACACTTCGCAGTGCTTGAAAGCAGTTTATGTGTCTCCCTGTCACCAGGATTTCCTAGCATCGTCTGTCACTGCAGGCGCCTGAATCATGTTGCTAGTCCTAGCTGCCAGAGACAAAAAGCAAGTGCGTTTCAAATGTCCGTTGTAAATGATAACAGTTCGGTTTGGGTTCTGTGCTGACAAACAAACCCGTTCAAGGTGAAGAATTGTTAATAGATGAAAGTAAGACAGGCTGGGCTGTTGTGTACAGATAACAAGAATTAGCATTTTACGTTGAAAATAACGATTCATTCACCATCTTTCCGACATCTTGCACTGAACATGATGTTAACTTTTCTCTGCAGAGGGATTAAGACGAACACTAAGCTCGTTATGACAATAGACCAATAGTCATACGTCTTTTTTTTTTTTTTTTTTTTTTTTTTTTTTTTTTTTTTGAATACCCATTTCTCTAGAACCCTTCTTAGTTTTTTTCATCCTGTATCTGAAACCTTCATTATAAAGATCATTATGACACCTGGCATTAAAACCTGTGGACTTTGCCTTATTTTGGCAGCCAGTCTTGATACATTTCTGCCTCACATCACCACCTTCTTACTCTCTGTCCACTGCTTTTTCCTATCCTCTTTAAGAAGTTGTCCATCCTCTGTTGAAAAAGTGTACTCTCGATCCTGAGAAGTTTAAAGATTATTGACCTCATTTGATTCTTTCATTCTCAGCAGAAATCAGCGAAAAGTTTCTTGCTCACCTCACGGATTATCTTCAGTCTAACATACTGAATAAATGTTGATTTGATTTGTATTTGTTAATTTCTCCATTTGTTGTTGACGTGTAGATGTGTCCGGTGCAGGGTATATAGGCAAGCTTAGAGCATCCTTTTTGGGGGATGTTATCTTGTTTGTTCTGTATGCTCTGTGCTGTCATTTCTGCTAGGCGATTCGGTGTCGTAAGCAGCACGTGCATTTATTTCATCGTGCCACTCTACTTGTTCGTTATATTTCAGTTATTATGTTTACCACGTTCAGTCTCCCTACCGCTCTGTCCATGGCACTAAAACAGCTCTTTTAAAAAATCTGCAACGACTAGCTGACTGCCTTTTACATCAGCATAGCACTTCTGTCTGTGCTAGACCTCTTAGCAGCTTTTGATACCATCGACCATTTTATTCTTCTCTCTCGTTTGCGGAACTCTTTTCGTCCCTCTAATCCAGTCTTCAGCTGGTTTCATTCCCACATCTCTGACCGTCATCAAGCTGTTTCTGACCATTCTTCTACTTCCAGTCCAACTCCATTACTATACTGTGTCCCAGGGCCAAGTCCTGCAACCTGTCCTGTTAAATTTTGCACACTTATCCAGTCTCCGCCACTGGGACCCGACATTCCCTTTTCTATTACAGTTTCTCTGATCATAGTCAGCCTTAATATTGGGGAATTATGCCAGATCTTCCGACAATGATTGAAACACTCATTCCTGTGTATGCGACCTCAAAAACTGGATGACAGATGACAAATTTAAATTCAACACGGACGAAACTGAAATTATATTGATCTTCACCCAAAGTATGTCAATCATCCATCTGTCCCATCTTCCATAGACTTTACCGACTCTTCGGTTACTCTTTCATTTTGTGCTCGTATCCTAACTGTGATACTTGATCAAACTCTTTTCTTTCGACAACATGTTGCTGATGTTGTTCAGGTTTCTCTGTCTCTGTCTCTGTCTCTGTCTCTCTCTCTCTCTCTCTCTCTCTCTCTCTCTCTCTCTCTCTCTCTCACACACACACACACACACACACACACACACACACACACACAAACACATTTGTGCATAGGCACACATACAGGCACGCGCACACACAACAGCATAGGCCTACACTTTCACACCACCACTCGCGAGCACCCACTCACACATCATCATCATCATCATCATCATCATCACCACCACCACCACCACCACCGCCACCACCACCACCACCACCAGGTGTTTTTTTCATCACCATCATCACTAACATCGTAAGAGCAATAGTGGCATGATGGTTAAAGTGACTAACGGGGGACGCCTAGGATGCGGACAAAAAAAAAAAAAAAAAAAAAAAAATCTCGAAGCGATGGTTCAAATCGCTGACGCTGCTACCTAATTTCTTTTTGTTCGGTTTTCTCCCCCTTCTCAACACAAGCTCATCAGGAGCGACATGGGTCCCAGTCCTTCGGAAGAGACGATAGATCCTGGCGTCTGAAGTAGCATGCGCACTTAGCACACGTCAAAGGAAACACGGAGACAAAGCGAGTTATCTGTTCTTGCGCTGAAGCATCATCCGTTAAGTAAGGTTTTCTAACGTTGCTTATAGCCAGCCGACCGCAAAGGGCCACATCTGGGCTGTCACCGCGTTCAAGTTCAACTCGCAATTCAATAGAAAAAAAAAAAAATTCACACAACCCTTTAAAATACGCCTAAAAACACACCGGAAATTTTGTTTTAAAAATCTTTCTTCTATAAAACCTTACATTAGATGAAGAATGTTAATCTCTGTCAGAAATTCACAGATCACATCAGGGGAGATATCTCTGAACGGGGAGTTTGCTGCAAAGTGTTTGTGTCACTCATCATGCAAGTCCCAACACTCTGAAACAATCATCCGTTTCAAATCTAGATATCAAAAAAACATACAGAGAAAAAAAAATACAAGCAACCCAAAACCAAACCAAGAAAGAAAAAACGAAACAAAGCAAACCAAACAAAAAAAAAGATGATTCCCGACTTTGGCGAAGCGCCGAGCACACAGCCCGAAATTCGGCTCAAAGAAAACCTGTTGTGGACAATCTCACAGTCACGCTGGTTCCACAACTTAAGCAACTTATGATCGTCAGTGGGGGAAAGGGGTGGGGGTAGAGGTGGGAGCTTAGTAGATGGCGTCATGCATGTGTCGGGTCAGAACAGGCAGCACTAAACACCTCCGAAACGACTCGGCAGCAATGCAGTGTCTCCTCCGCCAGGTTTCCTCATGACGACTCCACAGTGACTGCTTCCAGTGGACTGCAGGTAACGGGCATGTGGGCGGATCGGGCTGAGCTGTGAGACTGTGGGACGGGGGAGGGGAGGGGGGGGGGGGGGGGGGGGGAGGATTGAAACGGTGTGGGGGTCCAATACCACTGAAGTGGAACAGAAGATAGCACAGAAAAACAAACAAACGAACGAAGTTGCGACAATCATAAGTATGCAGTACACAGCAACGCACCAAAGCTGATACAATCTTAACGTGAAACAATACACTTCGTCAACAAAAAGATAAACCATGATTATCATTTCATGACAATCATTGACATGATTTCTCTACTGACAGCCTGTAACCATCACATATTTCTGTCCTCCCACACGCATGTAATACGGGTCACGGCAATGACTCTTTGTCCCCCTCATCTGTCAGCACCAACCCATCCGGCGAAAGTATGTGCCCCGGTCCCCGTGCTCACAGGGACTGGTTGACGTCACAAAATCGGTTGGTGTAACCCGGTCAACAAGAATACACACACACACATATGCACATACGCACGCACGCACACACGCACACACACACACACACACACACACACACACACACATGCACACACATACACACACACGCGCGCGCGCGCGCATGCGCGCGCACACACACACACACACACACACACCACACACACACACACACACACACACACAAACACACACTAGCGCGCGTGCATGCACATACGCACGCACGCACGCACGCACACACACACACACACACACACACACACACACACACACACACACACACACACACAAAGAGGCACCTACTAAACAGATTAACAAGTGCGTTTCAAGAACAAAACATTATTACATTCGGCAAGGAGGGTGGTAGTGGAGGGCGGTCGGTTTCTTGCGGAGTTTGCAAACATTAGCACATGAGGTGGTTGAAATAAGGGTGTTTGGAGGTTCATATGCATTGGTGTTGTTTGACTGGCCCAGGGAGCGCGAGTTCCATTGACAGGAGCCTGAATATGTGAAACTGGATTTGAATCAGTCAATTCTTGGAACAGGGATATATGCATTTTGGCTAGGGTCCTTGAGGAATTTATTGAGAATTGTGAATTAAGGTTGAGGGTGTCTTTCCAGACAAGAAACTGTGCATCATGATCCCTTTGTTGTATTCTTATGTACGAATTTAGGGGGGAATTCGAACCTTTTCATAATCTGAGCCCAGGGTACATTTGTTTTGTTTTGTAAATATGAAGATGACTAATTTGAGAGCTCGTTTTGTATAAGGTCAGCATATGGTTTTAGAGTGTTAACGCTAGGAAAGTCCCATACGGTATACTATAGTCTATGTATGTTAAAAAAAACAAACAAACAAACAAAAAAAAAAAGAGCTCGCGTGAGTGAAGGTCGAAGAAGCGTTTGATTTTAAAGTTGATAGACTTTCTGTGTTTTTTTCTTTTCTTTTTTTTTCACAGAGAGGTTATATGAGGGTGCCAACTAATATTCCTAACAACTGTTATTCCTAGTACTTAGTACATCATTACTTCTTTGGCGGCTCTGTTTAATTTTTTTTTTTTTTTTTTTTTTTTGGGGGGGGGTTGTTTGTTTATTTTGTTTTGCTTTGCTTTTGCACGCACAGAGAGGTTATATGACCGTGCCAACTAATATCGTTATCGACGGTTATTCCTAGCATTTAGTCCATCATTAGCCTCCTGCTTTGGCGGCTCTGCTTAACCAGCTTTTGTTTGTTTCTTTGCTTGTTTTTAAGTCTTATTTCTGAACCATTTACAGAACACAAAGGACGTCGCCAGATTCCTTTCATTCGATAGGCGTGTGTTCCGTTCGTTAATGGGGGGAAAAAAAACAAATGGTTGGGAATAAAGGAATGAAAGATGTAAAGGGGAGGAGGGAAGTCGGGAAGAGGGGAAGGGCGGTAAGGAAGGGTTGGGGGAGAGGGGGAGAGGAGTGGTATTGCGAAGAGAGGAGGGATAGGTATTGTTCCGCCTTCGTGGTTGTTACCTAGGGCGACAAAAGCACATATACACACACACACACGCGCGCGCACGCACGCACGCACACATACACACACACACATACATTCTTTCTCTTTCTCTCTCTCTCTCTCTCTCTCTCTCTCTCTCTCACACACACACACACACACACACACACACACACACACACACACACACACACACATACTGGATATGGGACGGGAGGTCCACCACCAACAGGTGTATACCACACAGGTTGCTACGTCTCAATCGCAAGGGAGGTAACACGTAACCGAACCGATACTTAAATATGCGTTACTAAACAGGACAGAGATTTAAAAAAAAAAAAAAATTGAAACACTGTCATGTCTTATTCCGCTAGATTCTTGTTTAAAAATTTCCCCTTGCATCTGCAATACAAAGAAGATGAACGTGGTCCTAATGATTTTTTTTTTTTCTAATCATGTTCAGCCATCATTCTTGTTGCCATTTTCTTCTTTTTTTTTTTTTCTTCGGGGGGGGGGGGGGGGGGGGGGGGGGGGGGGGGAAGGGGGGGGAGAGGCTAGTTCCACATACGCCACAAATAGCAGTGCTATCTGACACGCTTCGTTAGGGGACAATAGAAGAGAGTGAGTTGGGCGTGTAGGGAGAGGGCGAGAAGCTAAGGGGTGTGAGGTTAAAGGTTGCAAGTTGGGTGAGGGGGTGGGGGGGGGGTGGGGAAAGTAGGGATGAGTGAGAGCCGTATGGGTGGGGGGGTGGGGGTGGAGGTGGGGGGTTTCAAAGGGTCCGATGGGGGAGTTACAAGTTGATCGAGGACGTCAGGCCGGCAGGTGTATCTGCAGTTATTTTTCATACCGCTCCCGAGCTACCATTGTTTTGGCAAGTCACGTTTTTTCACCTGGCACTGACCCCGCTGACTCGTCGAGTCGATCCTGAATCGGTGATCGTCTCACCCCGATGCCGCTCTGCTCCCTTTTCTTTCTTTCCTTTATTATTAACACACACACCACCCCCCAATACCCCCCCCCCCCCCTCCCCCCCCCCTCCCCCCCCCCCCCCCCTTTTTTTTTTTTTCTCCTCAAAGCATTTACATAGTATTTTTGTCACTTCGCTAGGGTCAGTTTGTTTGTTTGTTGTTTGGTTTAATTCATCGGTAAACAAGATTATGTAAAAACTGCCCTATCGGTTTAAAGAAAAAAAAAAACACAGGTGGAAAGTTGTGATGTGTTCAAGGGGCGCATCCAGTCAAGATTGATGCAAAGCTGTGGAGTCGATGATTATCATAATCATCATCATCATCATTACCTTTATCATCCTCATCATTATCCTCCTCCTCCTCATCATCATCATCATCATCATCATCATCATCATCATCATCATCATTACCTTTATCATCCTCATCATTATCATCATCATCATCATTATCATCATCATCATCATCATCTTCATTTCATCATCATTATCATCGTCATCATCATTATCATCATCATCATCATCATTATCATCGTCATCATCCTCATCATCTTCATCACCATCTTCATTTCATCATCATTATCATCGTAATCATCATCATCATTATCATCGTCATCATTATTACCATCATCATCATCATCATCATCATCATCATCTCTCATCATCATCATCATCATCAGCAGCAGCAGCATCGTCTTCATCATCATTATCATTATCATATCATCATCATCATCATCATCATCGATGCCGTCATATCTTAGAAATAACACGGGACGGTGTGGTATAGTATAGTATGGTAAATGGGAGGGGATGGGGGGTGAGGGGTACGAAATAAAATAGTGAACTAAACACAATGAAGTTTTCAATTGTTTAACAAGGTTGAAGCAAACTACTGACACTGCACTGCACAGGTACGGGATTTGAACCACGTTTTCCCAAGAAATGACATCACTGCCCAGTACGTTGATGTTGAATAACCCTCTTGCTACATGCGCTGGCAGAACTAGATGAGGGTAGCCGACGGGTCTCAAACCCTCGGTGACTCAGGGCTTGTCTACCTGTGCAGACGAAGACTGGTCTGGACAGAGTGCGTGTAAGAAACCACTCGATGGTTCAACGGGCAAGAAGACGGATCCAGCAAAGCGTTGTGGAGCACGAACAGGCTCAGTGAGACACGAAGGACACTGCTGGCCATCCACCGCATCGCGGCTTACCTCCAGCCGTCTGGACTCTGCCTTGCCACTGGATTCAGATGGACAGGGACGAGAGAGTGAGGCTGAGACCCTGAGCAACTCTCCCTTGCTATGATCCAGTTCACGCGCAAGTTACGTGGACCAGGCTCAGGACCTTGCCGAGGGAAGCAAGAGAGTGCAAGAGGATGGGAGAGAGATGTAGGGCGAAAGAAACTTGGAAGCAAGAGGCTTGAAAAAGAGCGGGGGGGGGGGGGGGGGGGGGGGGGGGAGTGGGAATGAAGGGGGAGGAGAGGGAGGGGGGAGGGAAAGAGGGAGGAGTAGAAAAGGGGGTTCAAAAGGAAAGAGAAACCAATGCGAGTGTGCGTGCGTGTGTGTGTGTGTGTGTGTGTGTGTGTGTGTTCAGTTTTCTTTGGGAAAAAAAAAATCAACAACGGCACGAAATCTTAAATGAGACACTGAGCAATAAACGATAAACAAGAATGGTGACTCTCGCTCTCTAATGTAAGACAGTTACCCACCCTTACTCCCAACCTATGCTGCTTAGAGCTCCAATGTGCCTGGACTACATGCAGACACAAAGCACCCAGAACAAAGAAGGAGACATTCCCTGCGACGCAAGTGGTTGTTGTTGTTTTTCTTTTTCTTTTCCATCTTTCCTTTCAGTGCACAATAAGAATGTTCTTTGGTTTGGAACAGTATTCATATACTTCACGTTCCTTCATTATTATCAGTGACTGGTAATGCATTTCGCTGGCTATTCCATTCACTGCATGTGTGTGTGTGTGTGTGAGGAGGGGGATGGGGGTGGGGGGATGGAAGGGGCGGGGGGAGGGGTATTCGAATACAGTACAGGCGGATTTTTAGTCTGTGTTTTGTTTTGACATACCTTCGCCTGAATTCGTTAACATTTATTAAATCCTTGAGTAGACATTGAAGAAATGGATTTCTTTCTATCGTGTACCATGTGACGTTCCATAGGAACCAGTCTTCAAAAATTATTTGTGTTTACTTTTCCGGATGTGTCTAACGTTGTACATCTTTTTTTTTTTTTAGATTTGTACCAAGAACTCTCTCTTTTTCCCTTCTAAAACTAATCTCTAATATTTTGGAGTGTTTTCTGCAGTTACTTTCTGAAAAAAAAAAGAGAGAGAAAGAAAGAAAGAAAAAACAAACAAAACAAAAAACAAATACATATAATGTTTGCAGTGATCTGGAAATACAATTTGGGAATGGAATTGTTTTCATGGCAGATGTGTGGAGTCGGCCTGTCCACTGAAGGGTAAATGCAGATCTGTTATTCCTTTACATTGATGATTTCAGACCTCCGTCATCAAAATCTCTCTCTCTCTCTCTCTCTCTCCTCTCCGTCTCCTCTCTCTCTCCTCTCTCTCTCTCTCTCTCTCTCTTGTCTTTGGGGGAATGGGTATTTTTTTGTTTAAAAATCCAGTAGAACACACACTGCAAATAGAATCTGATTTACTAAGAAACTCTGTTTTATCTATCGTGCATGCTGGGGTCCCCTTTTCCATAATCTTATAAGAAAAGCTGTTGTGTGACAACTGTAATTCAAATCAAATCAAGTCTCTCGCAGCTGAGCCGACCGCGAGGGCCCATATCAGGGCCGTCATCTCCGTCGACGTTGATGCTCTGCACAGCTGTTAAAACAAACAAACAAACAAACAAGTAAACCATAAAGTGACACAACTACCTCACATTTGAAACAACGTTCTACTGCGTGAACTGGAAGGAACTATGCCAAAACGGTTTAGCACTAGGGACAAAGGTATCCATCCATCTCCCACCCTCCTCCCCACCTCCCCACCCCTACCACCACCACTACCACCCCCTCCCGCCCCTTCTCCCCCCCCCCCCCCCCCCCCCCCCACCGTTCGTCTTTCCAACAGATTGCCTCCCTTTGTTCCTCTTCCCGTCCTTCTTCCCCCCCCCCCCCCCCCCCCCCCCCCCCCCCGTCTGAATGAGGGTTGTTTAAGGCTTGGACAGAGAGCAGGGAAAAAGGAAACAAAACAAAAAGGAAAAGAAGGAAAAAAAATAAGAAGGACAAGAAAAGGAAAAAAAAAAAAAAAAAAAGATAAAAAGAACGCAACAAAACTTCGTTCTTGCACTTCGGGGACCCGTAACTGTGAACACAGGTTTTTGTTCCAAAGTTGTGTGTTCTGGTCTCAATCCCTCCCTCCCCTCTCGCCGAGCTGCGTGACGTGTACATCACGCAGGAACCGGAAAAGAGTTACGGCCCTTTTATCGAAGCGGCCATCTCGGTACTGACAACAACATGGCCGTCCGGCGGGCTTCACTGGGCCGCTTGACACCGCCGCTGTTGCTGTACTGGGGGAAGAAAAATGATCTTTTCAGAACTCCGCAAACGTGGTCGGACCTTTTCAACACTTTGGGATCGTTTTCGGGCACGTTTTTTTGTCGGAGGTGGGGGAGGGGGAGGGGGGGGGGCTTATGGCGAGCGGGGGTGGGAGGGGTTCGGGGGGGGGGGGGGGGGGGGGGAGATTGGAAGAGAGAGGGGGGAGTGACGGACGGATATCCTGTAACCAACAAGAGCTGGAAGCAAAACTTAGAACGCGATAAAGAACGAGAAGGAATCAACCATTTTCGGCGAAGACTGCGCTTCGGTGGAATTACAAATACATGCGGAAAAAAGATACGGGGCTGGGGGCTGGGGGAAGGGGGGGGGGGGGGGGGGGGGGGGGGGGGCTCCCCCCACATTGTGGAATGAAGCAATAGCTTTGTTGGCTGTGATTTTATACTAGTAGCGGATGTAGTAGGCTAGCTATAGTGAAGACTGGAAGCATGCATGCGTTCTAGTGCTACAAAAAAAAAAATCATTTTTGTACTCTCAGTTCTATAGAACAGGGAGTGCTTTACAATGGGAACAAAGAAATGCACTCTTGTGTGTGTGTGTGTGTGTGTGTGTGTGTGTGTGTGTGTGTGTGTGTGTGTCCGTGGTCAAAATGTCTTCCGCTCGCTCCAGACACAAACTACTTGGACGGTCACGGATGATGCCTAATGCTTTGTTTTTACCGTTACATCCGTTACTAACGGCTATAAACGGCCCATAGCGGTTTTTTCTTCTTTATGGAATATCTCAGAAAGTACTTGGCCGATCTTTCTGCAAATTTGTAAGTATGTTCATTATGGGTCACGGATGATGCCCGATGTCTTATTTTACCGTCATAGCCATTACTAACGGCTATAACGGCCCATAACGGTTTTTCTTCTTAATGGAATATCTCAGAAAGTACTTGGCCGGTCATTCTGAAAATGTGTAGGTATATGTTCAGTATGGGTCACGGATGATGCCCGATGGTCTGGTCTGGTATAGTATGGCACGGCACGGTGTGGTATGGTATGGTATGGTATGGTATGGTATGGTATGGTATGGCATGGTATGGTGTGGTGTGGTTTGGTATGGTACGGCACGGGTGTGGTATGGTATGATATGGTATGGCATGGTATGGTGTGGTGTGGTATGGCACGGCACCGTGTGGTATGGTATGGTTTGGCACGGTGTGGTATGGTATGGTATGGCATGGTGTGGTGTGTGTGTGGTATGGCACGGCACGGTGTGGTATGGTATGGTATGGCATGGTATGGTGTGGTGTGGTATGGCACGGCACGTTTTTGTATGGTCTGGTCTGGTATGGTATGGCACGGGCACGGTGTGTGGTATGGTATGGCATGTTATGGAGTGGTGTGGTATGGCATGGTATGGTGTGTATGGTGTGGCACGGGACGGTGTGTGGTATATGGTATGGTACGGTATGGTATGGTATGGCACGGTACGGTGTGATATTGTATGGCATGGTACGGTGTGGTATGGTATGGCACAGTACGGTGTGGTATGGTATGTATGGTATGGTATGTATGGTATGGTATGGTATGGTATGGTATGGTATGGATGTATGGTATGGTATGGCATGGCTTGTATAGGTGCAGGGCATAGCATGACATAGCATGGCATTGCAGGATATGGTAGGGTAGCGTATATACACTACTTTATTCTCGCAAGGTCAAGCCGCTCTTTTTCTCAGGGACGGGGGAGAGCCTCAGACAAAAAATAGCTATTACATAATTGAAAGACATTCCAAGCAGTTTTGCTCTTCTAAATTTTTCCCGTCTCCCCCCCCCCCCCCCCCCCCCCCCCACCCCCCCCCCCTCCCATTCTTAAGCGTCTATCAACACCGAGACAATAGAATATCTATTATAGCAGTGAGTGTGGAGTCCACGTTGTTATGAAGGGATGGGGAGAACAGAGAGACAGAGAGAGAGAGGAGGAGAGAGAGACAGTGGTAGACAGACAGACAGACAGACAGAGGAGAACAAGAAAAGGAGAGAGAGAGAGAGAGAGAGAGAAGAGAGAGAGAGAGAGAAAGAAGAAGAAGAAGAAAGAAGAAGAAGAAGAAGAAGAAGAAGAGACAGACAGAGTGACTGACTGAGTAACTGACTGACTGAATGAATGAATGACAAACTGACAACTGACTGACTGACTGACTGACTGACTGACGGACGGACGGACGGGACGGACGGACGGACGGACGGACTGACTGATTGACTGACTGACTGAAGAGTGAGTAACTGACTGACTGAATGAATGAATGACAAACTGATTGACTGACTGACTGACTGACTGACGGACGGACGGACGGACGGACGGACGGACTGATTGACTGACTGACTGACTGAATGAATGAATGAATGAATGAATGAGATGCTGAACTTAAGCTTTACAAAGCCAATTCACAAGAAGAGATAATTATGGTAGTTGGTGGTTGCGTTTAAGACAAAACCCTAAATCTTTCTCAGTCGATATTTCTCTCCAAGTTTCCAAGTACAAAACACAAATATTGGCATTTTTTGTTGTTTGTTTTTTTTGTTTGTTTTTGTCCCTGTTTCTTAATCAATTACACGCGCATGGTTACACAGCCGTGACGAGTCGCCAAGATTTCCGATCATCAACAGCCGCCTTGTTGTTTTATGGTAAAGCTGACAAGATATGACAGCCCTGATGTGGACCCTCGTGGTCAGCTGGGCCATAAACAAACACTGATTGAATTGAGACGATGAGGGAGTCCACCATGGAACTGCGGGTGAAATTCTCCATTTTCCGTGTCGATTCTTCCAGATGCTGTCGGATATTGTATCCATGGATCGCCCGGGCGACTTGTTCGTCAGTTCCGGCACCTCACTGTTACCCTGATAGTAAAGGACCAGAAGGTTCTGTCGTTAACGGCTGATTCAGTTTTGATGTTGTCTGGAGCCATGTAGGCTATTATGTTCACACGTTATGTGAAAGTCTCCGGCACTCTCGTTGCCAGCGCTTCGTCTGGAATGAATGAATGAATGAATGAATGAATGAATACAGAACAGATGCAGCTATGGAACTAATGAACACAGAACAGATGCAGGTATAGAAACTATGAATGAATGAATTAATTAATCAATCAATCAATCAATCAATCAATCATCAATCAATCAATTAATTAATTAATTAATTAGTTAATGCAGAACAGATGCAGATTCAGAACTACAGAACTTGTATCAGGTTCATCATGTTATGTCATGTGGATTTCTTGTGTGTGTCTGTCCTGTCTCTGTCTTGTGTAGGGGGGTGGTGGAAAAGATTAGGCCTGTCACACTCACAGTGGGTATTCCCATCAGAGAGAGAGAGAGAGAGAGAGAGAGAGAGAGAGAGAGAGAGAGAAGAGAGAGTTCCGTGTAAGGACAGAATACTTTTCAAAATAATTATAGAGTAAATACTCCGCCCTTTCACGGAAATAGTGAGAAAGAAGGAAAAAAGGAGAAATGTTCGGAGAGAAAAAAAAAAAAAAAAAACTAAACGCATTTTTTTTTCGGGATGAAAAAAAAAAACTGGTTCGAGAATTAGCCTATATTCCGGAACACATTTTTTTCCCCCAGAGAACAGAATTCTCGTGTTATCACGGGTGATGACGAGCATGGCCAAGAGAACAGTAGGGGAGGAGGGGGAGGAAGTGGTGGTGGTGGGGGGGGGGGGGGTGGTCGGTCACATAACCTACATCCCTTCTCTCTCCCCTTTCTTTCTCCCCTCCCTGCCTCCTCCCCCCCCCCCCCCCCCCCCCCCCCCCCCCCCCCTTCCATTCCTCCTCCTCTCTTCCCCTAACACCCGGGACCGTTAGAAAGCATTTACGTCACGAGCTGGTTGGTACTGTGTGTATGATGATCGTGATGATAGTGCCCCCCGTTTTTTTTTTTTTTGTTTGTTTTTTTGGTGTGTTTTTTTTTTTTGAGAAGGGATTTTTTTTCCACCCCACTCTCCGCCGCCGCCACTATCCCTTTGCCCGTTACCCCCCACCTTACCTTCTTCTACCGGTCACCAGTTGTCTCCCGTCCGTTCAAATGAACGTGACTGCGTGTGTAAAAAAAAAGACTGTACCAATCTTGAAGAAATGTTAAATCTGTGTTTACTTCATCTACCCAGTCTACTGCTGCGTACGAATGTCAGGTACAGGGGATCTGGACAAAAAAGCCTGGAAACATCTGTCTGAGGGATGTCTCCTTTTTTTTTTCTTTCTTTTTTTTTCTTTTTTTTTTTTTTTTTTTTTTTTGTTGTTGTTCTGTGTGCTTTGTGTTAGCATTTATGCTCGTCGATTCGGTGTCGTAAGCAGCGTTCAGTAGGAGAGTTATGGGCGAATAATTATTTTCATCGTGGGTGAGTTACCCGACATGCACGTTATTCAGTGATCGAGTTCTTCACGGTGAAATTGATATGTTTGACCAATATGTACCATTGATTGTCAGTAAAAGGGGGTGTGATCGTTCTTTAGTCGTTGCAAATGTTTTGCTTCAACTGGGAAGCGCCTTGGAACTATGTTAGTAAACTGTGCATTTCAAAAGCGTTAGCGTACATGCATGCTGTCCTTATTCGCACACACACACACACACACACACACACACACACACACACACACACACACACGAAAAGAAAAACAAGCCAACCGTTCATTACAAAGTGATCATGTCCCTATTTTTTTCTTTCTTTCTTTTTTTCTTTCTTTCTTTCCCTCTCTTTCTTCTCTTTCTTTCTTTTTACTTTTTTTTTAATCTATTAGTATGTGTGTTTACAACAATAAATAAGTATGAAATAATGCAGGGAGATTTGAAAATGCGTTGTAGTTTAGTTAGTTTAATTAAATTCAGTTTATTTGAGTTGAATTGTCGAAACGAGAAGAGCTGAGTTTAGCGATTTTTTTTTTAAAATCGATGTAAACACCATTCGGGGCGTTTCGTTATATGTTCTTCTCCAGCCATTGCCATTTATGAACAACAACACAACAACAACAACAACAACAACAACACACACACACACGCACGCACACACAGGCACACACACACACACACACACACACACACACACACACTAAATGGGTTCCTCTAATTCTGAGGCGCATTTTGAAGAACAGTATACTTTACTGAAAGAATGCAAAGTTCGTACATGTGATTTGAACACTAAAATGCTTTTGTCGAAGAGAAACAGGGTGAGAACGTGTGCAACGAGTGCAAACAAGCAGCAAAACACACACACACACACACACACACACACACACACACACACATATATACACGCACGCACGCCACGCACACACACGCACGCACGCACACACACACCACACACACACACAACAAAAATAATTGCGAATAGACATACACACACACACACATCATGAGCATGATTATAGAACAGACAATACGTAGGCTTCATGTGGCCAATAGCATCACCCTGCTAGATCTGTGATGACGCACTACCCTACAAAGCGATCGTGTGGCTTGAGCTTTCATTTCCATACAAACAGATTGCAGATGTTTGGTTCACTGGTACTGGGCCAGAAGAATAGAAAGGGGTGTAGGCCTACATGTGTACAAAGTGACCCTACATCTAATACTTTTATTGACAGGGCGCATTGTACATAAATCGCGTGATTCATTGAAAAATAAAGAGAGAGAGAGAGAGAGGAGAGGAGAGAGAGCTTGAGAGAGAGAGAGAAGAGAGGAGAAATATATAGATGTGATCCGTTGCTAGTGTTACTTTTTATATTTTGTCTGTGACGGATTCGGTACCAGTTTCGATTCGTAGAGAAATGTTTTCAACAATCATGGCACCACACACACACATACACACACACACACACACACCCACACACACACACCACACATACACACACACTGGAGAGCGAGAGAGACGCATACACACCAGAGAGAGAGAGGAGAGAGAGAATAGGGAGGAGAGACGGAGAGAGGAGGGCAGAGGAGCGAGAGAACAGATGGAGCACGTTAGTTTCACGCAAGCTTGCTCTGAAGATATCACGATTTGGTTATGCACATTTTAATCAATGTTTCCACACACACACACACACCACACACCACACAGGAAGAGAGAGAGAGGAGAGAGAGAGAGGAGAGAGAGAGAGGAGAGAGAGAGAGGAGCGAGAGAGAGAGAGAGAGAGAGAGAGAGAGAGAGAGAGGATTAGCATATAAATAAAAAAAAAAAAAACACATGACGAAAGTCAACAATGAATAACCGAACCTTTCATTTTTCTTTTAAATCATCTTTTTTCAGTTTTTTGTTTGTTTGTTTGTTTTTGGTTTTGTTTTGTTGTTGGTGTTGTTGTTTGTTGTTGTTTGTGTTTTTTTGTTTGTTTTGTTTGTTAATAAGTTGTGCATTCAAATGCGTTAGCGTCAACTTGTTATACTTCTCCCCACTATACTTGTTCGCGCAACGCGCGCGCTAACACAGGGGACACACAACACACACCACACACACACACTCACGCCCCCCAACGGGGGTCACACACGCAGACACGCGCACGGCGTCGCACGCACGCACTCCTACTCGCGCGCGCTCTCTAACACACCACACCCACACACACACGGCACGCACCGCATGGATTGCACCACACACCGCACACACCCACACACACGCACGCACGCTCCGCACATCACCACACACGACACACACCACACACACACACCACACCCACTCAACACAATGCAAAGAGCGATTTGAGATGGCAGCATAGATGGGACGGGGACGTATAATGGACAGCTCTTTTTTTTTTTTTTGTGTAAACCCACTTATAGCACGTGTACATTACTTTCCTCCCCCCCCCCCCCCCCGCCCCAGATTCTTTCTCTCTATTCTCCCTTCTCATTCTCATTTATTCTCTATTCTCCCCCCCCCCCCCCCATTCTCCTCTCTTCTCCCTCTCCTCTCCTCTCCCTATTCCCTCCCCCCCCCCCCGCCCTCTCCCCCCCATTCTCTCTGCTCCCTCGCTACATTCTTCGTACATTCTCCCCCCCCCCCCCCCTTCTTCTCCCCCCCCCCCCCCTCTCTTCTCTCTTTTTCTCAATTCTTACATTCTTGATTCTCCTCCCTCCCCCTCCCCCTCAGGTCTCCCCCCCCCCCCCCTCTTCTCATTCTCCTCCCCCCCCCCCCCCCCCCGCCCCCCCCCCCCCCCCCCCCCCCCCCCCCCCCCGCCCCCCCCCTACACCCCCCCCCCCCCCCGCCGCCCCCCGCCGGGGGTCCCGCCACCCCCACTCCTCCTCCTGTAATTTGTTCTTCTTCATTTCATTTGTTTTGTTTTTGCTAGTTATGTTTTGGTTCTTTAAACCAAAATTATCAGTTTGCAACCTCACTTTGCAACGAAATTGTTTTGTGTTTTTTTTGTCTTTATTGTTCCTGCTGGGTTTTTTTTTTTATTCGTTGATTAATGATTCCTTCCTCACATAGTTTGTTCAGTTACGTTAATGATTGTATTTAACACTTTAAAATTTGGTTTGGATTAGTATAAGTAACATAATTGGTTAGTATTTCCAAAATAATGTGAAAGAAGAACAATCTATATGTGACATCGACGAAAATCTAACAAAAACAATACGAAAACTACCAACCGTTTTAAAGCAACAACACACACACACACACACACACACACACACCCCACCCACACACACACACACCCCACACCACCTCTTTTCCCTCCTACCCCCCTCCCCCCTCCTCCTCCCTTGCTATACACATTTGTGAGAGGGGGAAAAATAAAGGGGGGAGGGGGGGATTACAAAAAAAAACGCTCGATTTTTTTTTTTTTTTTTTTTTAAAAAAATCGCGAATTTTTTTTGGTTTGCTGCTGTTTTTTTTTTTTATTTTTTTATTTATCATTTTTTTTTTCTTTGTTGTAATATTTTTTTGTTGCTTTGTTTTGCCTTGTTATTATTCATGTTTGGTGTTGTTTTTGCTTGTTTGCTGTTTGGATGTTTACGGTCGATCGTGCGGCTTCTTCAGTGTCCTCTTCGTGTGCGGTTCTTTTCTTCCGAGTGTCCTCGTAACTGAACTTTTCATCAGGCTGATTCACAGTGCCAGACAGATAGCGGACGAAGCGGATAACGGATGGCTTGATATGTTCAGAAGTCCTCATGTGGGGGTCAGGCCAATGCCTCGTCATAAAGAGGGGGGGGGGGGGGGGGGGGGGGGGGGGGGGGGGGGGGGGGGGGGGGGGGGGGGGGGGGGGGGTTGGGGGGGGGGGGGGGGGGGGGGGGGGGGGTTGGGGGGGGGGTGGGGGGGGGGGGGGGGGGGGGGGGGGGGGGGGGGGGGGGGGGGGGGGGGGGGGGGGGGGGGGGGGGGGGGTGTAGGCATATATACAAACATTTGTCCAGCCTGGCATTTAGAATCAGTGATATCCTTCACAATGCACTTTGCAATAATTTTGACATCCTTCATAATGCACTTTGGAATCATTTTGACATCTTTTTTTTATGCACTTCGCAATCATTTTAAGAAATAAGAACGGAACGCAGTGTTTAAAAGCCTTGTAAAGACAATTTCTTCTCACCTTTTTTTCATGTTTACATGCCATGAGCAACGTTAATTTAAACTAATTGAAATAGGAGAAGGGCGTGTGTGTGTGAGAGAGAGAGAGAGAGAGGGAGGGGGGAGAGACAACGAAGAAGAAACCATAATACCGAAGGAGAGCGAAGACCTCTGACGACGTCGAACAGATCCTACATCCACCACCCTTCGATCCGGATCCGTGGCACAGATCCCCTCCTTCGTGCTTAGGCCGGGTTCCATTCAAATTGCTACGGTATGTGGTGGTAGTGATAGTGATGGTGGTGGTGGTGGTGGTGTTTTGTTTCCTTTTTTTTCTTAAAGTGTGTTGTGTGTGTGTGTGTGTGGGGGGGGGGGGGGGGGGGGGGGGGTTTGTGTTGTTGTTGTTGTTAGTTTGCTGACAAGACTTACCTAAACAACAGATGCAGTATAAAAAATATAGCCTTCTTTATAAAGGTGATTTAAGTTTTAAAAAAAAAAATAAATAAATAAAGAAGAAAACAGAAAGAACAAAAGAAACATACTGAAAAGAGGAACGGAGGGAACGGAGACAGGGGGAGGGGGGAGGAGGAGAGGGGGGGTTAGAAAATAAGAAGAGAGAGAGAAGGAAGAAGAAAAAAACAAAACAAATCTCTACACGAGTTTAACGAGAAGGAAAGAAAGATTGATTTGATAAGGAAAGGGGAAAAAAATGCCAACGAGAAAACACAGAAACTGGCGGGGGAAAAAAAAAAAACTCTCCAAAACAAAACAACAACAACAAAACAGGATTTCCACCCCAGTTCGAACACACACCACACACACACACACACACACACACACGGACACACACAGACACCACACACACACACACACACCCACACACACACACAGAGGACCTACCCCACCAAAGGGGATGAGCAGGTAAAAAAAGAAAAAAGAAAGAAAGAAGAAAGAAACACAAAAAAAAAATGGAAAAAGGAAAAAAAAGGAAAAAAAGGAAGACATCAAGAAATAAAGACATTAAACAAAGAAAGAAAGAAAGAGAGTAGAAAGGAAGAAAGAAACAAGAAAGAAAGAAACAAATAAAACTGAGAAGAAAGCAAGCAGAAAGGAAACAAAGATGAAAAAAAAAAATCAAATGAAAGAACAAACAAAAAATCAAAGGAAAAAATTTATGAAGAAAGCATGAAAAAACAGAAAATAGAAGAAAAGAAATATAAACGAAGACAAAAACTAGAAAAAAAAGGAAACAAGCTTAAGAAAGAATAAACCAAACAAGAAGAAAGAAAGAAAAATATCTGGAAAAAAATCGCACACTGATGTCAAGTCATTTATAATCACCACCATCATTATCATAACATTGCCATTGTCATCACACCATCGATCTCATCATCATGTCAAGAACAAGGTTACCCCCACCATTCATATCCCCCTCTCTTGCCACACACACACACACACACACACACACACACCATCCCTTTACTTCTCCACATACATATACACAGCACTTCCACAAAACCTGCATGAATAGAATCGGGCAAAAAGTACTTCTAGCGAGAGAGGGCGCCGAAAAACCACACACCCACAGTTTGCGAAGCAGAGGACCCGGCTCTCGCATTCTGTATGTATCCCGAACCTCATTGGCCCTGTCGACGCAGGCGGAGCACGCGCACACGCCAGCGCTTCGAAAAGCGAAGAGGCGTGGTCACCGTAGCGCTGTTCAGGTCAGCCAATCAGACGAGGGCAAGCTGGGGGAGTGACTGACAGGCCGAGCAGCAAGCCGGGCCAAACTGATGACGGCCGCTCACCCGGAGAGCTGCTGATCCGATAATTTTATTGCCGATGTTTCCTCCTCCCCCGAGAACGAGCGTGCTGAAGGGGAGGGAGCCCGGCGCTTTGCACGTGCAGATGAACACCACTCGTCACGCGCGCGCTCTTGAGACCTTCTCCACTCTTTGGCGTGAAGAGCGACGGCTTGAAAGGGCGTGAACGCTAGTGGTGTTTTCTTTTTTTTTTTTATGGCAACCAGAAGGGAAATGTTGGTTACCTGTTTGTTTGTACTTTTTTTTTTTAAACTAAGATAATTCCAAGGATTTATTTTCTGTTTTTTTGACACGTGTGTGCTTAGTGATTATGCCGAACTTTCAGAAATGTCTAGTCTTTATTTTACGAGCTTCAACGTGATAGACTTTTCCCCCAGCAAGTCTGATACAAAAATCCACTTGTGTGAAACATCGACAGGGAGAAACTGACAACCGTCCTCCACTCGTCTCTCTCTCTCTCTCTCTCTCTCTCTCTCATCTCCCTCTCTCCCCCTTCCGTTGAAGGGAACCAATCACCGCCCAACCTTCCATCGCACGTGTCACGCGCCAACCAAAAAGAAAACGAAAACATTCATCTGGCAGCCCTTGTGCTGCAGTGGATGGGCTGGGGAATTCGAGAGAGAGAGATGGGAGGGGGGAGTGGCTACACGGACGAGAGGGGGATGGTGTAAAGAAGCGAGAGGGGGGAAAACACGCACGACTAGGGATGGAAAAAAAAGCCAGTTCTGGCATCATCAAAAGCTTCGAAAGTGGGGGAGGGGGCCGGGTGTGGGCCTGGGGAGAGTTTTATTGTCTTCTTATCGGTTCAACGGCACTCGTTGAGTCCTGCGAGTGTGAACACGATCCTTTAGATGATATCGCGGGGACCGGTGCCAGAGAAGGCAGAGGTGTTGGATTCCGGCAGGGGTTTCACACTTTGACACTACACCGACCTCAGCGTCCGCGTTGACGTGTGAACAGCGTCACCCACCTCACCACCCACCCCCACCACCACCCGCCACCATCGCCATCACTACAGCTTACCCGCTGTGTGCGAAAGCGGAAAGACTTACGTCACCAGCAAAGGCTTAACCGCTTTGGACTTGGAGTCGTCCTCCTCTGTTGACTGGGAGATGTGAAAAAGTGTTTGAAAGAGCTAAACGGGAAAAGAAGAAGACGGGCAAACAACACAACAACAACAAAACAACGAACATTCGTTTCGTGACTTTTGTGAATCAAGGTTTGTAGGCTACGTGAACTGATTTTTTTTGTGGTCTGTTTTTTACCGGAGCCCTCATCCCAACCGCCCCCCCCCCCCCCCCCCCCCCCCCCCTCCCTTTCCCTCCTTCTTAGACCTATTTATGCATTCAGAAAGAAAAAAACGTATTATTGATGGCATTGAAAAGAAGAAGATGAACTACAAAATATAAACAGACGGAGTGTCACGACACCAGTTTTTAGAACTTGTCAAATTCACCTGTGATTCTTGGATGATATCTGGCCGTTTGCTAGTTTTCGTGCAAGTTCGGTTTTTAAGTTGAGAATCATTGCAGACCGTTGTGCCAGATGTAGTCTTAAGCCTTCGTCAAAATTCTGTACAGCTGTTTGGAAACGTCCACAGAATTGGCTTGGATCGCACGGCAGGGAGTCTGCTTTCAGCCATCACAACAATGTAATAGAGCATTGTGAACAGGAATTTTTTTTTTTTTTTTTACTGGTTTTAGCGGCGTGGATATCCCATGACTTCTTATCAGCCTGATTAACTGAACTCTGACAAGAAAGATCCTGGCGAAATAAAATCTGATCTGTCGAACATCCAGAACGTTTTTTTTTTTTTTTTTTTTTACACACCGTGTATCCTTGGATTTCTAGATAAGACACTTTTCCGTGGAAATCCCGTCCATTCATTAAAGTGTAAATTGTTTTTTTTTGAAAAAAAAAAAACTGAAGAAGGAAGAGAGAGAGAGAGAGAGAGAGAGAGAGAGAGAGAGAGAGAGGTAAAAAAAATTGCTCACCCCCCCGTATATTTTCATTTTTGTTTTGTTTTTATTCTGTAAAATGGACATTATACAAACAAACTAATTTGTGCCCAATCTCTCTGTGTGATAGTTTGTTCATCCAGCATCATAAAAATGAATTAGTCGATGAGACTGCAAACGGGCCCGTGATTTCTGTCAAAACTTCAGTCGAAACAACCAGCCAAATTCAGAAAAGGAGTGGGAAAAAAAGGCCAGCAGGAAAACTCTGCGGTGAAATTTAACTTGAGGGGAAATAACTAAGCAGTAAACAGTCGGCCCTCGTCAAAACTCGTGATCAGCAGCAGAGGAGGGGGTGCAGGAATAAACGCCCCCCTCTCTACCTACCTCCCCTTCTTTGACGCGGGGTGGGCGCCTTTATGGAACTGCCCAACCCCTTGTCGCCACGCCAACGCTTTCAGTATCGCCTCCATCATGTCAGGGCCTCTGGACGCCATGTTTCTGGCCGGTGCCGCCTACCCGTCCTCCCTCCCCCCACCCCAGAGGTCCGCCCCGGACTGTTTCTTTCGCCCCCACCGGCGACTGGACCCACCACCACCATCACGCCAACGCTGCCGCCGCCGCTGTCGCCGCCGCTACGTCGTCGCACTACGGTCCCGCCGCCGCGGCCATGAAAGGCATGGATGGAGGGGGTGAGAGAGAGAGAGAGAGAGAGAGAGAGAGAGAGAGAGAGAGAGAGAGAGGAGGAGTGAGGCTGGCGGGGGGTGGGTGGGGGATCGCGCTGGGCAGGGGGGGGGGGGGGGGGGAAAAGGGTGTTTGCATGTTTGTCTTTATAGCACGTTCAAACCATGGAAGGAGGAGGAGGGTGGTGATGATGATGGTCTGTGGAGCACTTTTTATTTCAACAGGTGAACTCGTAGCCTTTTACATCCCTAACAATGGCAAGGGACGCGAAAATTAGCAGCAGCCGAGCCAGCAAAGAAGATTACAGACCTAACAGACTTCAACACACACGTAAAATGAAGCTCCCCCTCTCTCTTCCCTCTCTCTCCCCGTCCTGTCAAAGACGGCCATTGCTCACACTCAGCAGGACTCGGAGAGAGAGAGAGAGAGAGAGAGAGAGAGAGAGAGAGAGAGAGAGACGGACAGAAAGACTTACCGACAGACAGATGGACAGACAGGCAGAGCTGTATCCGTGCATACAATAGTACGAATAGATCTCTCTCTCTCTCTCTCTCCTCTCTCTCTCTCTCTCTCTCTCTCTCCCTCTCTCTCTCTCTCTCTCTCTCTCTGAGACAAGTCGCATTACTGTCTATAATCATTAAGTCAACACCCACTGTGACTGATTGTATAGCCCCGTAAACTTTTTTTTTTTACCCTCCTGTTAAGCTACCGTAGAGGGAGGGGGGAGGGACACATGTTAAAGCAAGGGGGGGGGAAGGGCTGAACGGGCAGTTGGGTGGAGGGGGGGGGGGGGGGGGGTGGGGGGTGAGTGGGAGGGAAGTAGTGGTCACCTGCTGTCCCAATGGCGAAACTTTTTAAAGTAGACGAAAGGAATTTTGTTTGTGATGGGAGGGGGGGGGGGGGGGGGGGGGGGTGGACGGGGGAAGGGAGGTATTGGTGGGAGAAGTTGGGGGGGGGAGGGGGAGGTACATGAAATTTAATGTTCACACCTACCTAAACCAGACCCTGGTACAGAACAATTTCAGGAAAACGGCACTCGGGGCCCCCTTTGTTGTTTAGAGCCCAGCCGACCACGAGGGTTGCATGCGGAAGGCTGCGGGGCAAATTGTAAAAACCCGAACAATGCACAACTAACATAATATATTCACAAACTAACATTCCAACCGAACAACAAGTATAGTTGAGCCCTCGACCAAAAAGATTGATCCAACTAAAAGTCTGACACTGTCCGCATTGAAACGCGCATCAAATGAGAATTGTTGATTGTACTCAACAATAAATGAATAAATGGATGAAGAGGTTGAAAAGTAAATAAACAAACAAGTAAATAAGGAATAAATAAAAACGTAAATGATAAATGAAGGAATAATGAAGTAAGTAGGTAAAAAAACAGATAAATAAGTAAATAAATTAATAAATACAAAAATACCTGTCAGAAATTAAAAGCAAAATCACCGTGAGGTTGCGCACCTGGGGGACCAGGTCTTCATGGAATCTGCTGTAACATGTTGGCACTTTCCATTGCATACATCCCAACACAACACAGACAGACTGCTCAGGCCTAGCTGATCTCCCGTGGCGTGCTACTCTTTTTTCAAAGACAACAAAAAGTGTAATACGAGCGATACAGTATGCAGTCCATACTTTTTTTTTTGCCCTACTCTACGGTTTCAGGAAAAAAGATATAAAGAATTCCTCGAAATCTGGACGGATCCGGGCAACTTTCATTAGAGGTTCCATGCCAGAGGTCTTCGACGTGTGAAAGGACTGAACCTTTCTTCTCTTCTTTTTTCTGTTGTGGTTTTTTTTTTATTATTTATTTATTTTTACTGGTTTTTTCTTCTTCGTTTACTCAGATAGGAACCCCAGAGGCACTGACGAAGGCTGCTGTACGGCAGAGGCCCACCAGTGATTCAAAGCTTTTCCCCTCATCGGTGTGTTGGCAGGCCAGGTCTCTGCCCTCAGCTTTTCATGTGTGGGACAGTCCTGCAGGAAGTGTTCCACTGTCATTGGGGCTGTACCCCACTGGCGACTTGGAGTCTCGTCGATGTGGAATTTTGTGAACATGTGATGTCTCAGTCTGGAGTGCCCTGTCCTCAGTCTCACACTGCTCACTTGGTCTGATCTGGACATCAGGTAGCATGCATCCTTCTTGTTTAAGTCTGGGTGTTGCTCAAGCCATCTTCTTTTTTGCTTCTCCTTGAAAATACTTTTGATTTCTTCAAAGGAAACTTCCTGCTGCGGTTAGGGCTGCTGTCCTCCCTTATTTTCAGCAAACTGAAAAGAAAAATTACTATGCCGCCAAACGAAAGAAACAAATAATCACTGATCTCCTCAAACTGAACACAATGTCATAAGGTTAATTAATGATTGTGCGCCCCAATTTGGGTAGTTAAGTGATTGACCTCGTT
>JADBJO010003635.1:27500-32500 GCA_016801955.1 Conus betulinus | reverse complement strand
GGTAGAAATCGCAGTCTTGACACATTTTCTCTCCCCAGTAGGATAGGACTCTCAAACGTCTTTAAGACCTCACCCCCCCCCCCCCCCTTCTTCTGTCATACCTGATCCGGCCCTGCACCACTTCCCTGACCGCCCTGCCCACAGACGGGCTGGCAAATACAACGGCCAATGTTGACCACTGAGGTCGGTCAGTAATTCTTTTTTTTTTTCAAAAAAAAAAAAAAAGTATCAAACAAGATAAAAACCTTTGCTATGCTTCATTATGAGTAATACAGGACCTATAGACAGAAATTAAGCTGAACGGCTTCGACCGTTTGAAATATTCCAATGACAAATCACGTGTCTGTTAAAAAGAATAAATGCATGATGATAATATGAAATAAAATTTAAAAAAAAAAAAAAGCTAATCATCTCTTTGTCTACACAATTTTCACTTTTCTGAAGTAATCATCTTTTTGTCAAAAAATGTTTTTCAGAATGAAAAAAAAAACGATAATATTAATAACAATAATGATGATGATGATGATGATGATGATGTGATGATCAGGCATTTTAAACTATAAGCATTCCAGCGGTACGGGTCCTACAGGACCCAAACACAATGTAATCTTTACCTAGCTCTGTGTCTTTTATCAGACACTGCAGAAGACTGCGTTCTCCCCACGATGCAGATCTCCCTCGAACAGTACATTTCACAGGAAACTTGACCGTGCGTGGAATCAGAACGGTAGTTGCAATCATTACAGGATACACGACGTTTTATCCAACCAACTCTGACGTCAAAATTAATCACGTTTTTTTTTTTTCCTTTCTCCCACGATACATATGACTTTTTGTGTGTGTTTATGGTTGCCCTTGTGTGTGTGTGTGAGTGTGTGTGTGTGTGTGTGTGTGTGTGTGTGTGTGTGTGTGTGTTCAAACCTTTTGTGGGAAACGTCACACATTATTCGCGAATCGCGTAATCCCGACTCGTGTAATGATCAGTTAGTTCTTACTAAAAGAGACAACCGCCTTTAAGTACCTCAGTAATCCGTCAAGAGATGAAAACGTTTGTATACTATGGCAGTTATCCTCCACTCCCGGCTATAATTCTGCGCGCCTTCGCCAAGCAGTATATTAAAGGCATAATACATCATGCATTGAAACAGTGATGTCAGTGTTGAAAAAAAATTAAGCAAACGAACCAGAAAAAAAAAAAAAAAAAAAAAAACAGAAAAAAGGAAAAAACAAAAACTCGAATCGTCGTTTCCTATTTTCATGAGTTTTCATGATGATCACGTTTGACCATCACATCTGGCCAAAAAGCAAGAAAACGATATAATTCAGAGGTAACTATATCACTAATTACTAGTATTCACGAAAAAAGAAACGTTTACGATTAGCAGGGTTTTGTTGGTTTGATTGCAAGGGTGGCTGTCTGTTTGTTTGTTTGTTTACTGGAATTGACTGTTTTCGAGAGCCCAAGGGATATCATAGACTATGGAAGCCAGTAAGCCGTCAGGAATATCATCCTCATCACCATCATCATCATCATCGTCATCACCATCGTTATCCACCGAGGGAGACGTATGCACCGGTGCCCAACTGTACACGGAGGCAAAGGTTCATTAACCTCCCGCATCCTCCGACATCTAGGAGGCTATGCCAGAGCCGGCGACGATAATCATCTCCTGGGAGATGGACGATGACGAGGGAGAAGACCCAGAGAGAGAGAGAGAGAGAGAGAGAGAGAGAGAGATGAGAGAGAGAGAGAGAGAGAGGGAGGGAGAGAGAGAGAGAGGGGGGGGGGGGGGGGGGGAGGGGGGGTCAAGGAGAGGATGAAGGAGAGGATGAAGACCCTCGGGGAAAGGGAATGGAGTGATGGTGGTGGGAGAGTTAAGAGGGGGGTGGGGGGTATATATATATATATAATATGTATATATGTGTGTGTGTGTGTGTGTGTGTGTGTGTGTGTGTGTGTGTGCAAACACTCAATAATTACAATATATATATATATATATATATATATATATGTGTGTGTGTGTGTGTGTGTACAATATATATACATACATATATACATAAAAAAAAAACTAGTATCAGTCAATCCACAATTCATCAGATAACTTACTGTTTTAAGTAATAAAGTTCATATAAAAATAACAAAAAAAAAAATAAGTATCAGTTCACCACAATTCATCAAATAACTTACTGTTTTAAGTAATAAAGTTCATATATAAAAAAAAAACAAGTATCAGTTCACCCACAATTCATCAAATAACTTACTATTTAAGTAATAAAGTTCATATAAAAAAAACCAAGTATCAGTATCAGTTCACCCACAATTCATCAATTAACTTACTGTTTTAAGTAATAAAGTTGGCTTACTAGTGAGCGAGAATATCTGACGTGCACTCTTGACTCGACAACAGAAAATATGTGGCTTGTGTTAGAAGTGAACTGCCTTCAAAAAATGAAAATGAAATATATATGAACAAATAAATAACTTAATAGAACGGTGTTTCTCACAGTCGGGCTGTTCAACTATGATCTCGCCTAGAATCAAACGTTCTTTCACAATGTCCATAATCTCCATTAACATTAAAAAAAAAAAAAAAGTACCATCCCAATATTTGTTTTTATGATCACTTAAAAACCTGTTTTAATGAAGAAGAAAAAAAAAACGAAGAAGAAAAGAGCAACAGTAACAACAACAACTACAACCGTGCATTCATAACTGACGTTGTGTTGTCTGAGACCTGTCGGAAAACAACAGTGCTTTGAACATTTGAAACTTGTCTTATGTGAGGTCTCTTAAAAAAATAAATAAATAAAAAATAGCGCGTGGACAGTTGGCATTTGTCTTTTTATAAAGGTCTTCTAAATCGCAATGCTTTCTAATTTTCCTACCTGGCGCTGGTAAAATCTGATCTCGTGACAAGAAGAAGGAGAAGAAGAAGAAGAAAAGAAGGAGGAGGAGGAGAGGAGGAGGAGGAGGAAAAAGGACAGGGAGGGAAAAAAAAAAAACCAGAACAAAAAAGAAAAGAAAAGAAAGAGAGAAAAAAACGGCGTTGTTGTTGTTGTTGTTGTTGTTGTTGTTGTTGTTGTTTTATCAATAAAAGAAAGATTTTTTTAAAAAAAAACCCAAAAAAAACCGGCGTGCTGTTGTTGTTTATCTCTTAAAGCAGTCGTGTCCGTGTATGGGCACGTGTGTGGTGTAGGATCGTTAGCAATTTGTATATCTCTCCTCCCCCCCCCCCCCCCCCCCCCCCCCCCCACCCCCAACAACTTACTGCCTTGTTTTGCTCAGAACAACACGCCGGTGGTGGTGACATTCTGTTCAACAGTTTCTAGAGTGATGGCATCAGTCCCCGCGAATCTGTTTTTCTCTGCAACCTTATGTATTTGGAATTAAAGTCAACACACGATCATTGCGCTGTGGTTTTTGCCTGATCGTTCGAAGTTACTGCTAAGCATAGACGTTGTTGTTGTTGTTGTTGTGTTGTTGTTACTGTTATTGTTGTTGATGATGTTGTGTTGTTATCATTATCATTTTATTGTTATTATCATCATTATTATTATATTGTAAGTATTGTTCTTATCATATTGTTATTATTATCAGTGTTGTAGATGTTGTTGCTATCGTTCTTTTCGTAATTTTGTTGTTGTTGTCACCGTTGCTTTTGTTTTTAACACCATCATCATTGTTGTTGTTGTTGCTATTGCTGTTGTCATGATGATGATGATTATGATGATGATGATGATTATGGTGATGACGATGATGATGACGATTATTCTTATTATTACTAGTTTCATCAACATCACCATCATTGTTATTGTCGTTGTTAGTATTATGAAGTTGTTGCTGTCAATATTATTGTTGTTGTTGTTGTTGTTCTTCTTCTTCTTCTTCTTGTAATCACTACCATACTTGCTATTATTACTTTATCACGATTATGATTATCTTTGTTGCAGTTCTTCTTGTTGTGAAGAAGAATTGAAAAGATTACGAAAAAAAATTTTTCTTAATGCTGGTTAGTCAAATAAAACCAAACGTAAGAAAAACGAAACGATGGGAGGAGGGAATAGAAAGCATAAAAGACAGAAATCTAAATTACCACGATACAGTGTAGCATAATAATACGAACAAGTAGAGTAACTCTTGCTCCCATGATAAAATAATTACACGCCCTTAACCCTAAACAAATGGTGCTGACAACACCAAATCGACTGGCCGAAATCTCAAGACAGACCACACAGAACCAAACAATGAGATGTCGCAAACAACATTCGTTCGGTGTTTTAGGAGTGTAATTATCTCATCACTGGAGTAAGAGTTACTCTGCTTCGTTCGTTATTTACCGTTGACTGTGGCCTACCTCATTTCAGGTTTCTCTTGGTGGCATACTAACTTTCTACTACTAAAAGTTGCACACGGGAGAATGTAAACCCTCTGTCAACGTCGAATGCGAACGGGATCTTAGATCATCTCCTTGATTCGGATACGCACCACGGATCCTCACCCAAATTCAAAACTGTTCCTCTTCCCGTACTTAAGTCCCATTCCGTGGATCCACAAAATTAAAGGAAAACCAGTTCCGTAGTTTTCGCGTCACCTTGCTCAGCGGATTCTGGAACTCGTCTTAGAATCAGGATCCGCTCCACGGATCTGCCCGAAAGTTTAACGGCTTCATTCTTTGAGGTTTGCCCATCTTTCCTCCAACAAATTTCGTAAAAATCGGTTCAGTAGTTCTTGCGTAGTCTTGCTGTTAGGCCGACACACAAATCAACCAGCAGGCGCAGCAGATGAAAAAACCCCAGTCTCGTTGGTTTCAAAGGCAGGTGACTGCGAACGTATCAAACTGAAACAAACTTTACACCAAAAACAAAACAAAAATCCATTTTGTTACCCAATTCAAAGGAGAAAAAGTGAATGTGTGTTCCTCGTTTTCATGGGCTTGACTGTCGTTTGTCTTGCCTGAAGAAGAGCAAAGAGGTCGAAACGCGTCGTGTTTTGTCTTGTA
>JADBJO010003635.1:17500-20000 GCA_016801955.1 Conus betulinus | reverse complement strand
CCACTTTCCTTCCTCTGTGACCCCCCTCCCCCCTCCCCCCCTCCCCCCCCTCCGCCGCTTCCACTCCCTGCCCTGCCTCTGCCTCCCCCCCCTCCCCCCCCCCCCCCCCCGGGTCTCCCCTCTTCCGGGTGCCACCGCCCGCTCTCCTTCGCACTGCTCCAGTAGGAAGCAGCGAGACGGAGATGTTATCAGGTGATTGTGATGGAGGTGATGATGATGATGAAAGGGCAAGGTGAGGGAAGTAGGAGAGAGAGAGTGGGGTGGGGGTGGTATTCGGAGGTAGGAGGGCGGAGGGGGCAGGGTTGGATGAGGAAGAGAAATGGGGGAAGTTGGATGGGCAGAGTAGAATCGCTCACGCGCGCGCGCGCGTGTGGTGTGTGTGTGTGTGTTGTGTGTGTGTTTGTGTGTGTGTTTGTGTGTGTGTGAGTGTGTGTGTGTGTGTGTGTGTTGGTGTGTGTTTTGTGTGTGTGTGAGTGTGTGTGTGTGTGTGTGTGTGTTGTGTGGTGTGTTTTGTGTGTTGTGTGAGTGTGTGTGTGTGTGTGTGTGTGTGTGTGTGTGTGTGTGTGTGGTGTGTGTGTTTGTGTGTTTGTGTGTGTGAGTATATGTTGTGTGTGTGTGTGTGCGTGCGTGCGTGCGTGTGTGTTGTGTGTGTGTGTGTGTGTGAGAGAGAGACGATGGTTGTTTTAGAGGTACGTTGTGTGTGTGTGTGTGTGTGTGTGGGTGGGGGGGGGGGGGGGGCAGACAGACAGACAGAGAGAGAGTGGAGAGAGAGAGAGAGACTGAGACAGAGAGAGAGAAAAGAGATATGTAGAGATAGAGAGAGAGAATAATAGTCCAATACCAACCAACGAAAGGATCGTGTAAATAATAATCTATTGACTGGCATCTCTCTCTCTCTCTCTCTCTCTCTCTCTCTCTCTCTCTCTCTCTGTCTGTCCCTCTCTCGTCTCTCTCTTTTTAATCTCTCTCTCTCTCTCTCTCTCTCCTCTCTCACACACAACACACACACACACACACACACATACACACACACTCAGAGTCTCTCTCATTCTCTCGCTCTCAGTCTCTCTCTTCTCTCTCTCTCTCTCTCTCTCTTTTAATCTCTCTCTCTCTCTCTCTCTCTCTCTCTCTCTCCATCTCTCTCTCTCTCTCTCCTCTCTCTCTCTCTCTCCCCCTCTCCTCTCCTCTGCGTGTGTGTGTGTGTGGTGTGTGTGTGTTGTGTGTGGTGGTGTGAGAGACGATGTGTGTTTAGAGGTACGTTTTGTGCGTGTGTGTGTGTGTGTGGTGTGTTGGGGGGGGGGGGGCAGACGAGAGAGCAGAGAGATAGGGGAGAGAGAGGGAGAGAGAGAGAGAGACTGAGACAGAGAGAGAAAAGAGAGATATGATATAGAGAGAGAGAGAGAGAGAGGATAATCGTCCAAGAACCACCGAAAGGAATCGTGTAAATAAATAATCCTATCTGACCTCTCTCTCTCTCAGTCTTGTGTCCCCCCCCTCTCTCTCTCTCTCTCTCCTCTCTCCCTCTCTCGTCTTTCCAGAGAGCCCCCCCCTCACTCTCTCTCTCGTCCCCCTCCCCTCCGCCTCTCTCTCTCAAAGTAAATCTCTCCCTCTCTCGAAACAAAAATCGGCCCCCCCCTCTCTCCTCATCTCTCTCTCTCTCCTCCTCTTCTCCTCTCTCTCTCTCTCTCTCCCTCTCTCTCTCTCTCACACCCACACACACACCACTAACCCCCACACACACACACACACCACACACACACCACATACACACCACTCAGAGTCTCTCTCATTCTCCTCGCCTCAGTCTCTCTCGCTTACTCTCACTCTCTCCTTCTTTATATCTCTCTCTCTCCCCCCCCCCCCCCCCCACCCGCCTCTCCTCCCCCCAACCCCCTCAAATGATGAGATTAACGTCCAGTTAGTTCATGGCACTTGAGTGGCAAGTTGCTTCCAGACCGGGATCTGCAAGAGACAACCCCCCCCCCCCTCCACCTCCTATCCCCCACTCCCCCCCCCCCCCCCCCACGCCGTGTGCCCCTCATCACGCACCTCCCCCTCCTTCCCGTCTCCCCATTCCCCATCCCTCTCCTCCCTCAGCACCACCTATCTCTCTCAGCACCGCCCATTCTCCCCCCCCCCCCCCCCCCCCCCCCTCTCACACCGCCCATCTCCCCCCCCCCCCCCTCCTCGCTCCACTCCTTCCACTCACCCCCCCACCTCTCTCCAATACCACCCACCTCTCACTCAACACACCTCTTTCCTCAGACCCCCCCACCCCCACCCCCCCAACCACCACCACCCACCTACCCCCCCCCCCCCCCCCCCCCCCGCTTCTCTTCATTCATTCCGTCGGACAGAGGCCCACAGCAAGACATGGCACGCGATCCCAAGGGACTTTTTGACACCGCGCATAGACACGCTTCACACCCGATTACTACGCGCTATTTGATTCCTTGACCGAGGGTTCGAGTCTTGGGTTGTCAAGTGTTGCCCTCCTGTG
>JADBJO010003635.1:0-12500 GCA_016801955.1 Conus betulinus | reverse complement strand
ATTGCAGTGCGTTTGCAATGCAGTGCCCCCTTCTTCCCCCCACCGCCTCCCTACCTACCACCCCCCCCACTCCCCACCCCCCCACGTCCCCCCCCCCCCCCCCCCACCTACTCCCCCGGTCCCCCCCCCCCCCCCTTCCCCCCCCCCCCCCCCCCCCCCCCCCCCCCCCCGAAGTCTTGATGAACTCCATGCCCAATGAATCTTTTCACGGCCCAGGGAATAATACCAATGACGGGAAAACAAGCCACCCCCTACTGACTTATATAGCTCCAGACGGTTAATATAACATGGCCAGCCAGCCGGACACTGACTGACCGACCGGACCAACCCAAACAAATCAAACGGTCACCGGCCACCACAGCAACCGCCAGAATGGTCCAATTACGGCCACCCACAGGGCCACCAATTGAGCCCCAGAATGGGCCTTTACAATGCCTGTCTCGGGCCAACAAATTGAGAGGCCACCCCCCCCCCTACGGCCCTAATGCCCCCCTTGATAATGCCCCCAATTCCCCCCCCCTCCCCGTTTAACCCAAACACACCGCCAGTCCCACTCGTCTGCTTCTCCGACCAGTACCCCCCCCCCCCACCCAGCCCAGTCCCACCCCCACCCCACCCCACCTAAACCTTACCTTACCCTATATCCCCGTGCTCCTTTGGGGGGTTGGCCATAAAGTAGGGGAATCTCGTCGAAGGGAGCCATTTAATGTCACGTGGGCACGAGATGTGCGAGATTTGGCAGAGGTTAGCGCTGTAAGGCGATGAGGGGAACAGCACCTTTATTTAGATCGTCCCGGGGGTCCTCGGGCTATCGCGCCTCTGAGGAAAGGTTTTACTTCTTCTTTCGTCCCTTTGCTTTCGCTCTACTGTTTTTTTTCCTCACAACCACCCCACTCCCACCCCACCCCCCACCCCACACATACCTCCACACACCCACACCCCCTTCACTGTCCTACCCCCCACTCCCCCCCCACCCCCCCCACCACAACACCACACAACACGCGTGCTCTGAATCCCAGCCCCCCGCTTCATCACCTGCTTTCAACCTGTTTTTCCGGTCACCCCCCTTCTATTCTTCTTCTTCTTTTTTTTTTTCCTTTGTCTTTTTTTTGTTGGGGTTGGTTGTTGGTTGTTTTTTTTTCTTTTTTTTTCCTTTTTTTTTTTTTTTTTTTTTTTTTTTTTTTTTCCCATAGTTTCACAATTCGGTAAGGTAATGTTTTCTTATATGCCAGCCCGACCGCAGAGGACCCCATACCAGGGGCTGGTCACCGCGCGGGGAAGTCAACACACAGGTCATCGAAACTCAAACTCATTTCGCACAACCCATTTTCAAACACACCGAGCCCTCCTAAAAACCAAACCCAAAACAAAAAACACCGGAATTTTCGTTAAAAAAGCTTGTCTTCCGTAAGATCTTAGATCAGATGAAAAACGTGATCTCTTTCAGAAATTCACAGAGTACCATCAGGGTGGGACATCTCTGAACAAGGTTTTCATGGCGTCTCTGCTGTAAAATGTTGTAAGTCTCTTACATCTTGCAAGTCCCGACACTCTAAAAGAAGAATAGTTTCACTGTGTGTAATACATGACATACGATATCCGTAATGTTTGTCAAGTCCAAAGAAAAACAAAGTGCGATGGAAATATGAGAAAGTCCGAGTGTGGCTCGGCATGAAGTGACCAAATTGAGCTGAGTGGACATAATGCCCATTGAGTTAGAAGAGAGCGAGAGAGAGAGAGAGAGAGAGAGAGAAGAGAGAGAGAAGAAGAGAGAGAGAACAGACAGACAGACAGACAGACAGACATACAGACAGACAGACAGACAGACGGACGGAGACGACGGACAGAGAGACAGACAGACCAGACAGAGAGACAGACAGACTGAGACCAAGACAGACAGAGAGAGACGGACCAGACAGAGACAGACAGATAGTGAGAGACTGGCAGACAGACAGGGCACAACTCACACACACACACACACACACACACACACACACACCACACAGAGGCAGACAAATAAGACAGACAGATACAGACAGACAGAGACACCCAGACAAACAGACAGACAGACAGACAGACGGAGACAAAAACAACGAAAATAGCATTAGTTCCATTCATTATAGGCCACAGCCCCTCATGAAATGGGACCAGAGAACAAAATCACCTAAAACTTAACAAAACGGGGAAAACCCTGAGCGCTCTGAATCAGAAGAAAGTAAAGAATAGACATGAAATAGTATGAGGTCGCAATCCCTCTGAACTTCAGTGCGAAACTGTGACATCTTCTTTCCACTCATCATCATTTTATGTCTTGTACATGACATTATCAATGACACTAAATACGCATAGTCCCCCGATGATATTTGAAACCACCAATTTTCTGTACGTTTTTTCTTAGTACTGAAGAGTACAAAAACAAAATGCAGTTCAGTCTGCCACTGTCTGTTTTGTACAACAGACAAACCGTACCATGTAGAAACTACGCACATTCTTCTCTGTATTTTGTTAATATATTGCACTTGTTTTTCACATTTGGCAAGCCTTACATTTCTACTTTGTCATTCTGCTGTGTCTCTACTGAGATTCAAATTTAATACCTGATCAGGTTTTTCCTTCCTTCACCAACACCCATCCACGCAGTTCTTTTCGATTCGATTAATCCTAATGTATACTAATGCTGTTATGAACAAATCTATCACTGTGTGCAAGTGATCGTGTGCCACAGACAGCCAGACAGGACGACAGGCAACAGAACAGATGGACGACAGAGGAGAGCCAAGAACAATGAGAAGAAGACAAGGTCAATCAGAAAAGAACAAACAAGATACACCACGGACCAGACAGACAGACAGAAACAAAACATAGCTGCATCCTCTCCTCCGCTCTCCCCTCTCCTCTTCCCTCTCCTCTCATCTACCCTCTTCTCTCTCTCTCCCCCGCCCTCTCCGCCCCCTCCCTCGCTCTCCCGTCCCCTCTCATCGCCTCCTCTCCTCTCCTCTCTCATCCCTCCTCCGTCCCGTCTCTCCCCTCGGTTCCCTCCCTCCCCCCCCATCTCCGTCACCTTCCTCCCTCCCCCTCCTCTTTCTCCTCTTCCCTCTCAAAACCTCCTCCCATCCCCCATCCCCTCTCCCCTCCTCCCCCCTCTCCTCTTCTCCCTCCGCCTCTCCCTCTCCCCCCTCCCCCCTTCCCTCCCCATCAACTTAAAAACTCACTCCATCCACCCCCTCTCTCTCCTCCTCTCCCCCTCTCTCTCACTCTCACACCTCCCTCCGCTCTCGCTCCCTCCCCTCTCTCCCTCAATCCCCCCTCCCCCCCTCATCCCCCCCATCTCTCGTCCTCCATCCCCTCTCGCTTCTCTCCTCTCTCCCGCCCTCCCTCTCCTCTCCTCCCTCTCCCTCCCCTCTCCTTCCCCACCGCGTCTCCCTCCCTTTCCCTCACCCCCGCGCCCCCCACCCCCGTCCCACCCCCACCTCATCCTTCTCCTCCCCTCACTCTCTCCTCTCCATCTGCCCCCTCCACCCCCCCCTCCGTCCCTCCCCTCCTCCCCTCCTCCCTTCCTTCCCTCTCCTCGCGCCTTCCCCCCCCGCTCCCGCTCCCGTCGACTTCATTCCCTCCTCCCCTTCCCCCCTCTTCCCCTTCCCCCCTCCACCCTCCCCCTCCCTTCCTTTCCCTCCTCTCCCCTCCCCCTACTCCGTCCCCTTCACCTCCCCTCTTGTCCCTTCCCTCTCCTCTCGCTCCTCCCCCCTCCTCTGCTCCCCCTTTCCTCCCTCCTCCCCGCCCCCACCCTTCTCAACTTCTCTTTCTCACTTCTCACCTCTCTCTCCCACCTCAAGTTGCCTCTCCCTCTCCCCTTCCACCACTTTTCCCTCGTCTTCCTCTTCCCCTCCTCGCCTCCTTCCCCTTGCTTCCTTCCCCTATCCCTGGGCCCTATCCCTCCTCCTCTCCCTCCCCCTCCCAGTCCTCCCCCCTTTCCCCTTCTCCCTCCTCCCACTCCCCCTTCCTCAACCTTCCTTCTCCTTCCCTCCCGCTCTTAGCTCACTCCCCCCCCCCCCTACCCCCTTCCTCCCTCCACCCCTTCCTCCCCAAACGGCCTCCTCCTCTTCTTCCCCGGTCCTCCCTTCCCCTCCTTCCCTCTTGCCCCCTTCCCTCAGAAAAAGCTCCAACTTCCTCTCCCCAACCATCTCTCTCCCCTTCCCTCCTCCCCCCTTTCCCCTTCCCTCTCCCCCTTCTTTCCCCGATCCACTTCCCCCCTCTCCCTCTCTCCCGTTCTCCCTCCCCTTCCGTCACTCTCTCTCCTTCTCTCATCCCATCTCTCTCTCCCCTCTACCATCTCTCCCTCTCTACTCCCTCCTTTTCCTCCCCCCCTTCCCCTCTCACCTCCCCTTCCCTCCTTCCCTCTCCCCTCCTCTCCCTTCCTTCCCCCCTCTCCCCTCAACTTAGATCCCCCTTCCTCTCTCCTTCTGCTCCTATTCCCCATTCCTCTCCAGCATCTCCACCAACCTCTCCACTTCTCTCTCCTCGTCCAACTTCTCTTCCCCCTCCTCCGTCCCCCCCCTTCTCCTCCTCCCCCCCTCTCCTCTCCCTCTCTCCCTTCTCGTCCTCTCCATCTCTCTCCCTCATTCCCACAGCCTCCAGCCTCCCCCCTCTCCTCTCTTAACCCCTTCTCCCCGCCCCCACCTTCACCTACCACCTACTCCTCCTCTCCTCCTCCCTCTCTCCCCTTCCTCCTCCCCTCCCTCTCTCTCCCCCCGTCCATCCCTTCCCTTCCTCCTCCTCCTTTCCCCTCTCCAACTCCACTCCCCTTGGCACCTCATCATCCTTACCATCACCCAACTCATAACCTAAACTCTCTCCCCTCGCTCAACTCTCTCATTCTCTCCCCCTCTCCCAATCTCGCCCCCCTCTCTCTCCTCCTCTCTCCCTCTCCTCCTTCTTAACCCCCCCTCCTCCTCCTCTCTTCCCCTCCTCCCTCCACCCCTTCTATCTCCTCCTACTCTCCTCACCTATCTTCTCTCTCCCCTTCCTCATCTCTCCTCCTCCATCTCCCTCCTCCATTCTCTACCTTCTCTCTTCCTCCTCATCTTCAGCCTTCCTCTCCTACTCCCTCCTACTCTCCTCCTCCTCTTCTCTCAACTCTCTCCCTCCCTCATCTCCTCCCTCTCTTCCATCTTCCCTCTCTCCCTCCCCTCTCTTCTCCCCTTCCCTCCCTTCCTCCCTCCTCCTTCTCCCTCTCTCCCCCCCCTTCCACCCTGTCCTCCCCTTCTCTTCCCCCTCTTCCTCTTCCCCTCCCTTCCTCTCTCCCTCTCCTCCTCTCTCTCCCCCATCCTTCTCTCCCCTCTCCTCCCCTCCCCATCTTTCCACTCTAACTCCCTTATCTCCCCTCTCTCTCTTCTCCCTTCCTCTCCCCCTCCTTCCCCCTCCCTCCTCCCTCCCCTCTTCTCCTCTCTCTCTCCCCCCCTCCCTCTTCCTCCTCCCTCTCCCTTCCATCCCCCCCCTCACTCCCTCTCTTCCCCCCGTCCTCTCTCCCTCTCCTCCCTCCTCCCCTTCCTCTCTACCTCCTCTCCCCTACCTCTCTCCATCTCTCCCCCCTCCTCTCCCTCTTCTCCCTCTCCCCTCTCCCTCCCTCTCCTCCTCTCTCTCCTCCCCTTCTTTCTCCTCCCTCTCCCCCCTTCTTCTCTTTCCTATCCCTCTCAACTTCTCCATCCCCCTCTCTATCTCCCACTCCTCTCCTACCTCCTCCCCTTCCCCACTCTCTTCCTCTCTCCCTCCTCTCCCCTCCCCATCCTTCCTCCTCTCCCATCCTCCTCCTCCTCTCTCTCCCGTTCCTCCCCTCTCTATCCTCCCTTTCTCCCCCCCTTCCTCCTCCCTCCTCCTCTCTTCCCCCCCTCCCTCCTCTCCCCCTTCCTCTCCCTCCCTCCTCCCCCTACTCCCCCTCCTCTTCCCCCTCTTCGCCTCATCCCATCTTTCTCCTCTCCTTCCTCCCCCACCTCCTCCTCTCCTCCCCCTCCCCCTCCTCCTCCCTCCCTACTCCCCTGGCCTCCCCTCTCCTCTCTCCTCTCTCTTCCCCCCCCCTCCCCTAACCTCTCCTCTGCCTCTCTCCACTCCCTTCCTCCCTCTCTCCCTCTCTCCTTCCCTCTCCCCCCCTCCTCTTCCTCCAACTCCCCCCTCTCCTTCCTTCTTCCTCTCTCTTCCCTTCTCCCCTCCCCTCTTCCTCTACTTTCCTCTCCTCCATTCTCTCCTCTCATCTCTCTCCTCCCTTATACTCTTCTCTCCTCTCCCCTCCCCTCTCTCCTCTCTCCGCTCTCCCTCTCTCCTCCTCTCCCCCTTCCTTCCCTCCCCTCTCTCCCTTCTACCCCCTCTCCCCTCTCCTTCTCCTCCCTCCCCCCTCCCCTCCTCTTCTCTCCTCCTCCTCCCTCTCTTCTTCCTCCCCCCTCCTCTTCCCTCTCTCTCCCCTCCTCTCCCCCCGTTCCTCTTCCTCTTCTCCCCCAACCCCCCTTCTCACTCCCTCCTCTCTCCCTCTCCCTCTCCTCTCCTCTCCTCTCCCTCCTCCCCCCTCCCTCTTCCCCTCCTCTCCTCCCGCCCCTCCCCTCCTCCCCCTCCCTCCTTCCTCATATCCCTCTTCCCCCCTCTCTCCCCCCCTTCTTCCGCTTCTACCTCCACTCCTCTTCCCCCGGACCTTCCCCCTCCTACTCCCTCCTCCTCGTCCCCCCTCCCTCAGGATCTCCTCCCTCTCCCCCCTCCTCCTCCCCTCCTCTCCCAACTCCCTCCTCTCCCCTTCTCCCTCTCCTTCCTCCTCCCTCGGCCCCTCACTCTCCCTTCCTCCTCTACTCTCCTCACCCCCCCCCCTATCTCTCCTCCTACCTCCTTCCCCTCCCCCTCTCTCCCTCTCTCCCTCCTCTTCCCTCTCTCTCCTCTCCTCTCCCCTTCTCATAACTAATCCCCTCTCTCTCCGCTATCTCCCCTCCCTCTCTCCTCTCCTCCTCCCTCCTCCTCCCCTTCCTCCCTCCTCTCCTTCCCATTCTTACCCCCCCTCTCCCCCTCTCCCTCTCTTCTCACCCCTCCCTCACCCTCTTCTCCCCACTCCCTCTCCCCTCTTCTCCCCTATCCCCTCTCATCTCCCCTCCCCCCTCCCCCTCTCTCGCCCCTCCCTCTCCCTTCTTCCCTCCCCTCTCCCCCTCTACCCCTCCGCCTACCCTCTCTCCTCCCTCCCTCTCCTCTAACCTCCTCCTCTCCCTACTCCCGCTCCTCCTCCCCCCCTCTCCCTCTCCTTCCCTCCTCTCTCCCCCTCCTCATCCCCCTCTCCCTCTCTCTCCCTCCACTCCCCCCTCCTCGCTCCCTCCCTCCTCCTCTCCCCCCCCCCTCTCCTCCACCTATCCCTCCCTCCCCTCCCTCTCCAACTCTCCTCCCGGCTCTAACCCTCTCTGCCCTCATCTCCCCTCCTCTCCCCTCCCCCTCCTCTCCTCTCCTTCCCCCCCCTATCTCCTCTCCTTCCATCTCCTACCCTCCCCTCACCTCTCTCCCCTCCTCTCTCCACCCTCTCCTCTCCCTCCTCCCTCCTCGCCTCCCCCCCTCTCGTCCTCTCCCCCTTCTCTTTCCTCCCCCATTCCTCTCTACCTCCCATCCCCTCTCTCCCCCCTCTCTCCTCCCTCCTTCTCCTCCCCCCTCTCCTCCTTCCTCTCCCTCTCTCTCTCTCCTCCCTCCCCTCTCCCTCTCTCTCCCTCCCTCTCACCTCTCCCCTCCCTCCCCCTCCCCTCCTCCCTCCCCCTCTTCACTCTCTCCCCTCTCCCCTCTCCTCATCTCGCTCCCCCCCACTTCCCCCTCCTCCTCCCCCTTCCCCTCCCCCCTCCTCTCTCTCCTCCCCTCCATCCCCTCCTCTCCCCCCTCATCTCCCCCTCTCCCCTCTCATCTCTCCCCCCCCCTCTCTCCCCCTTCCTCCCCCCCTCTCCTTCTCCTCTCCCATCCCCCCCCCGCCCTTCTCTCTCCCCTCCCCTCCCCCTCCCCTCTCTCCTCTCTTCTCATCCCCCTCCTCCTCTCCTCCTCCCCTCCCCTCTCCTCTCCTCTCCCCCTTCTCCCCTCTCCCTCTCCTCCCCTCTCCCCCCTCCCCTCCGCTCCCTCTCCCTACTCCTTCCCCCCCCTCTCGCCTCCTCCCATCTCCCTCCTCCTCCTCTCCTCCCCCTCTCTCCTCTCCTCTCTCTCCCCTCTCTCCTTCATCTCCCCCTCCCGATCTTCCTCTCCCTAACTCTCTCCTTCTCCCCCCTCTCCCCCCTCCCCTTAACTCCTCCCCCTCCGTCTCTCCTTCCTCCCATCTCCCTCTTCCGCTCCTCCTCCTCTCTCCTCCCCTCTCTCCCTCCCCCTCTCCTCCCCCCCTTCCCCGCTCTTTATCTCCCCTCCATCTCCTCCTCCCCTCCCTCCTCCCCTCCTCCTCTCTTCCCCCTCCCTCTCCCCCCCTCCTCCTCTCTCCTCCCCCCTCCCTCTTCCCCCCCTCCTCCCCATAACCCCCTCTCCTCTCTTCCCCCTCTCCTCCTCCTCGCTCCCCTATCCTACTCTCTCCTGCCCATCTCCTCTCCCTCTCCTCCCGGCCCTTACCCGGTCCCTCCCTCTCTTATCTCCCCTCTCCCTCTCTCCTTCCTCCTCCGTCTCCCCCGCTCTCCCTCTCCCCTCCTCCCTCCCCTCCCCTCCCCCTTTCCCCTCTATCTCCTATCTCCCTCCCATACTCTCCCCCCCCCGTCCCCTCCCGATCTATCTCCCATATCCTCCCGTCTCCCTCTCCCCCCGGTCTTCCCTTCCGTCTCCTCTCCCCTCTCTCTCCTCCTCTCCCTATCTCCTCCTTCCCCCTTCTCTCCTCTAACCTCCCCTCTCCCTGCCTCTCTCCCTCTCCTCCAATCTCTCCCCCCCCTCCCCCTCTCTCTCCCTCTCCTGCCCCCCTTTCTCCCGTCTTTGCTCTGTCGTCTGTCTCCCACGTGTCCTCCGTCCTGTCCGTCCTCCGTCCTGTCCGTCCCTCGTCTTCCCTCTGTCTCGGTCTCCTCTCTCTCTCTCTCTCTCTCTCCTCCTCTCTCTCCCTTCCGCTGTGCCTGCCTGTCTGCCTTCCTTTCTTCCGTCTTTTGTCTCCTTCTGTCTATCTGTCCGTCCTCCGTCTGTTTTTTTTCCCCCCTCCCCATCTCCCTCTCCTCTCTCCTGTCTCTCTCTCTTCCTACGGTTTCCTGTCTGTCTGTCTCCCCTCCTTTCCTCTCTCTCTCTCTCCTCTCTCTCTCTCCTCTTCTTCTCTCTCTTCCTGTCTCCTCTCTAGTTCTATATTGTCCCTCTTCTTCTTCTTTTCTGTGAGTTGATTTAACGTGGTGATAGCCCTGATATGGCCCTTTGCGGTCGGCTGGGCTATAAGCAAACATTATCTTAATCTTATCTTAATCATACTTCTTCTTCTGTATCATCATCATCCACCCCATCCCACCCCACCCACGCTTCCACACCACAACCCTTCTTCCCCTTGTTCTCCTTCCCTTCTACTCTTCTTCCTTCTTCTCTTCAATTTCCGACCCGCAGCATGCCTGCACGCACGTGTAGGTATCCACACGGCAGGTGTGAGCGGCACGGCCGTCGTGGTTAAATAGCCAAGACGACCGTCCATCTGTCCTTCTGAAGTAAAAACATTGTACGGTGCCGCGCACAAGAAGCGCCCCCTCCGTTACTAGCTTTAGGCGGTGAGAAGAAGATTAGATGGAGTTGGCCTTATCACAGATTAGCAGGCCACCCCCACCCCTTGTCCTCCCCCTCCTCTCCCCCCCCCCCCCCCCCCCCCCCCCCCATTCACACCCCATCCCCCAGCCTCCATCTCCACCCATCCACCTAGTTCCTTCTATCCCCCTTTCTCCTCCCCCCACCCCACCCCCAACCCGCCAGGCATCCTGGTGGGTTCGGTGAATGTTTTTACCGCTTATAGTGTATTGTCTTGTACTTTGCTTTGTGTTGTTTTGTAGTTTTTCGTCGTAACACTGTTTTGTGCAACATTTAGAATGTTGGTGGTTGTTGTTGTTTTTTTTTCAAGAACACGTAAGGCATAAAGTGTCGCTATGCTTTTTTTGTTGTAATTGTTTTTTTTTTTTTTTTTTTCTATTCGTTTTATTTGGTTGTGTTTATTTATTTGCGAATCACAGTGCACACACTGGTTGCTGGCGCGCGCAAATGTGTGTGTGTGTGGTGGTGTGTGTGTGTGTGTGTGTGTGTGTGTGTGTGTGTGTTTCCTGTTGCCACGAACAATCCTCATGTTGAGATGGTTTCTTTCGTCATATATTGGAAGATGTGTTGTACACTAGTATCGGTTAATTATATCCCCTTAATTAAAGCGTAACACCCAGACCAACACTTGAAGCAATACAATAACGATAATAGTAAAGACTTGTAAAGTGAAGAGCGTTTTGTCCAGTTGAGATCAAAGCTCTTTACATCCACTGACAAAAGTTACAAAGAGTAAAGAGACAGTTTCCAATTTAAGGTCAAAGTGATTTTACACCAATTAATATAAAATAATATAAACTAATTAGATGAATAAACTGATTAATTAAATGATTAAATAAGAATTTAAGAGAGAGCTTATTTTTTCGAATTCCGGATTGTTGGAGACTTTAACCCTGATTCAGAAATCTCTTGATTTCCCAGACCTGTGTTTGTTGTTTTGTTGTTATTGTGTTGTTGTTGTGTTGTTGTTGTTGTTGTTTGTCGTCGTCGTCGTCGTCGTCGTCGTACCCTGGCTAAAAGACTCCAGGGATCATCCCAACAGCCAAAGTACTTGAACACTAGGGTACAAATGCATCAGCTGGGGATGAGGACATTACGTGTGTGACCGTTTCTGATTACCCGCCCGGTGGGCAGCCACACTCCGACTTCGGGGGATTTGGGAGACTGATAATGTTCTGCTAAGAGCTTGTCACGACTGAAGACAATCCCCGCATAACTATGCAGAGCATAACAACATTTTTGATGTAGCCATGGTGTTCTAGCCTATGTCAATTGGCCTGGCACAGCCTTAAGCCGAGGCGGGACCTGTGTTTTTATATCATCCACTCGGACCATCTCGCTATGTAAATAAATCATTTCTGCAGCCAGTAAACAGATCACTTCTACACTGTAATAAAAACAACTGTAATTTTAACAAAATTCGAATCGAAGAAAACTTCTACTCCTTTTCTTTTTCTTCTTCTTCTTCTTCTTCGTCCCCTCCTCCTCCTGCTTCTTCTTCTTCTTCTTCTTTCTTCTTCTCTTCTTTCCTTCCCCCGTCCTTCCTCATCATCATCTTCTTCTCAACCTCCTTTCTCCCTCTCCCCTCCCCTCATTCTTCTTTCTTCTCCAAATAAATGAATACATACTGACAAATAAATAAACAAATCACTGCCAAGACGTCCACTTCCTCTTCAAAAGTCCGATACGGACGCCATCATCAGGGAGGGGACAGGGAGGTGAGGGGGGGGGGGAGGGGATGGAAGAGGCAGAGAGGGGAGGGGGCTATCAATGGAAGAAGGAAATTAAGCCTCGCCTCGTCTATCAATTTCTTTCCCGCCGCCTGGCCTTTCGTTTTCTCCCCCCAACCTCCCCCCTCCCACCCCCCAACCGCTCCCCACCCCATCCCCCACCCCTTTTTCCTCTCTGTAGCCGCCTGCCCGCCTCCGTCCTCGCGCACACCTGCGTGTGCCTAGCGCCCTGCGAACAGCGCTCGGAGCTGTCCCAACGGTATACAACACTCCTCTCCGTCTCCTAAACACACACTAGCCAGATTCACTCGAGACCCCAGAGTGCGTTTGCCATGTAACTAAATGGTCTGGGAGGAATGGGAAGAGAAGGGGGGGGGGGGTGGGGGGGGGGGGGTGGGGGGGGGGGGGGGTGGGGGGGGGTGGGGGGTGGGATAGAAAGCAGAGAAGAGGAGGAGGGGGGGGGGGGAGGAAATGCTATGAGGAAAAGGACAGAGGAGAGGAAAGGGTTCTTCTTCTTGCCCTCTTCTTCTCCCGCCCCACACCACCCCCCCCCCACCCCGCCCCCAACATCGTGAACGACACTCCCCCACCCCCCAACCTTTTCTTTTGTGTAACTTGGGTATGTACATGTTATGTCTGTATGCATGTGATGTATTGGTAATGTATGTATGTATGTATGTATTATGTATGCAGCATGGTTATTTTGTATGTGTGTGTGGCGGGCGTGCATCGTGTGTGTGTGGTTGTGTGGTGCCGGTGTGTGTGTGTGTGGTGTGTTTGGTGGTGTGGGGTGTGGTTTGTGGTTGTTGTGTGCTGTGTGTGGTGTTGTGTGTGTTGTGTCAATCTTATGTGCGTGTGTGTGTGAGGGTACCTGCGTTGCGTGCATGTGTGTTGTGTGTGTGCGCGCGGGCGCAAGCGCGTCCACGCTCGCCGCCACGCGTGGGTGTTTGTGTGTGTGGGTGTGGTGTGTGTGTGTGTGTGGTTTGTGTGTGTGGAGTGATTGATAACCCTTTCCATGACAAGACATCAAAACGAAGG
>JADBJO010003634.1:221545-229045 GCA_016801955.1 Conus betulinus | reverse complement strand
GTGATGCAGGTGTTATAGCTGCCTGTAACAGGACGAAGTGGAAGGCAGTAGCTGTGATGCAGGTGCTAGAACTGTCTGTAGCAGGACGAAGTGGAAGGCAGTAGCTGTGATGCAGGTGCCAGAGCTGCCTGTAACAGGACCAAGTGGAAGGCAGTAGCTGTGATGCAGGTGCTAGAGCTGCCTGTAGCAGGACGAAGTGGAAGGCAGTAGCTGTGATGCAGGTGCTAGGACAGCAGAGACAAACGAAAGGAATTGAGAGAATGGAGGTGAGGAGTAGAGGGGCGAAAGAGGCGAGCGGCGGTGAGAGAGAGAGAGAGAGAGAGAGAGAGAGAGAGAGAGAGAGAGAGAGAGAGAGAGAGAGAGAGAGAGAGAGAGAGAGATGTGGCGGAGAAAGGAGGGGAGCGGGAAAGGGGGTGGGGGTTGTGGGGGGGAGGTGGGGGGTGGGAGAAACAAGTGTTGGCCACAGGAGAGCAAAAAAGGCGTGTCGGACTTTGATTAAAAACTGGCGAACGTCGTCTTTCAGGTCTGCAGGAGCCGTTAGGCCGGTTAACCCAGGGTTGCTGGACTGAGAACCACCTACCAAACCTCTTCCTGATTCGCCTGCTTCACCCCTCCTCCCCCTTCTTCCTTTCCCTTTCTTCCTTCGTGACCCACTCATCTCCCTTCGGCACAGGCTGCATCTGCAACAAGGAAGAAAGTGACCGGAGCAACACAAAGCCTGCCCACAAGGCGACCTGGGAGATGGGAAACGATGTTATTAACCCATCTATCAGTTGCCGCAGAGCTTGGAACCACTGACCCATAGACAATGAAAATGAACGTCTGGGAGTGCATCCATTTTGCTCTCAGAATCCGCCTGGGTGCGGCCGCTGATTAGACCGTATTGTGGTGCAAAAGTGCCATGTTGTATTGTATTGCACTGTGTTGTATTTTTTTTTTTTTTTTTATTGTGTTGTATTTCAATGCATTGTGTTGCATTTTCTTGCGTTATGAAGCAAAGTTACTGTGTTAAGTTGTGTTGTGTGTGTTGCGTTGCGTCTTGTTGTTGTACTGTTGTAGGCATCCTTCAGTCTCGGAAGACTATGGAGTTGCGCTCTAGGTGTCTATTCCGGTACAGCGATGGGTGTGGCTGGCCAGTCCGATGCGGGAATGACAGTCCCTGTGGCAGAGGGCACAGGTGAAGTCTGACGCTGGTCTGTCTGCCTGCGTCTTGTTGTTGTACTGTATTGCATTGTATTGCACTGAACTGGACTGTCCTGTTTTATGCTATGGTAATGTCTTGCATTCTATAATACTGCATTGCGTTGCGTTGTCCTGTTCGGTTTGTACATGGCATTAAACCGAACTGCATTGCAATACACTGTATCTCATTGAGTTGTGTTGTGTTGTGTTTCACGGTATTGCAGTATATTGTGCTACATCGTGCTTTGTTGTGTTTTCTGTATTGAGTTGTGTTGCGTTGCTTTGCGTTGCATTATATTGCATTTATCACATTATAAACACATTTTTTTTTTTGCATTTCGTTTTTAGTCTTCTTCTCCTTTTTTCTCTGCATGGCGTCTTGGGACACCACACTGAAGAATAGATCTCCAGATTCCTCCATCTCTGTCGGTTTGTGTTCCAGGGCCTGGGGGCTCTGCAAATGTTTCCCCCCTGTGCAGTCTGCGGAGATTGTTTTGGCAAGGCTGTTGGGATCTTGTCGCGTGACACTACCAACTTAGTGTTCTTTTCTTGAGTAATGTCATCAGATCTTCGCATGGTCCTCTGTGTTGCCTGATGGTTTGATGTTGGATGTCTTGCTGTAGCATCTCATTTCCATGGCTTAGATTCTTCTTTCCAGATCCGCTGAGGGTCTATGTCTTGCATGCGTACAAGAAGATGGAATTAGTCCATGTAGATGCCAAATCTTGTGGATTATGGAGATGCTTTTGACCTTCCACCCAGGTTTTAAACTGGAAGTGCTGTCCTATACCCTTTTCTTTTATGGTTGAAAAACGTTCTCGCCACAACCGATTTGTCTGTAATCTATTCAGGCCTCTCGCTACGGGAAAAAAGCATGTCTGTAGCACTTCGGCACCCCCAGCGTTTTTTTTTTTTTTTTTTTTTCTCTTTTTCGATTATGCTTGTGTGATTCTTTACTTACCTTCGATTGTGGTTTTGGCCAGGCACAACGACTCTTTTTGCTGTGGGATAGTTTATGATCACTAATTACATCTGCACAGGGGACTGATCTGGGTTTATCCCCTTCTTAGAAAGGTTAGTACGCAGACAGTCACTTAGAATCTGATGATTTAGAAACTACGGAAAGGGAAGAGGGAGCGGGCTAAGAGTCGGAGGGCAAGGGTCGCAGAGATGGGGGTAGGGTAAGGATAGGGGCGTAGGCTGAGCGAAGAAGACTTTTAGGAGGAGTCTCATACCGGGATTTTTACGCTCATATCTTTTTAATTACTAGACAAGCGTTGCCCAATACATTACATTATCCACCTGTTTACCCTCTCAACAATCATTCTTAAGTGTGTGTTCCATTAAACCACCGTTCTAAAGAGGTTTTTTTTTTTATACCACAAGCTATCACTCTTAGCGTATAATCCACTAAACTACCGTCCGTGGTATTTCACCCACTAAACCACATCTCTATTGTGTGTCATCTACCCACACCTCTATTGTGTGTTATCTACTAAACCACCATTATACTGCCTGATGTCTACTAAACCGCAGATTCATAGTGTCCCATCCACTAAACTACAGATTCATAGTGTCTTATCCACTTAACCACAGATTCATTGTATTCCATCCACTAAACCACAGATTCATAGTGTCCCATCCACTAAACCACAGATTCATAGTGTCTTATCCACTAAACCACAGATGCATCGCGTCCCATCCAGCAAACGACAGAGTCATAGTGTCTTATCCACTAAATCGCAGATTCATAGTGTCTCATCCACTAAGCCACAGATTCATAGTGTCCCATCCACTAAACCACAGATTCATAGTGTCTTATCCACTAAACCACAGATGCATCGCGTCCCATCCAGCAAACGACAGATTCATAGTGTCTTATCCACTAAACTACTGATTCATAGTGTCTCATCCACTAAACCACTGATTAATAGTGTCTCATCCACTAAAAACCACAGATTCATAGTGTCTTATCCACTAAACCACTGATTCATAGTGTCTTATCCACTAAACCACTGATTCATAGTGTCTCATCCACTAAACTACTGATTAATAATGTCTTATCCACTAAACCACAGATTCATAATGTCTTATCCACTAAACCACAGATTCATGATGTCTTATCCACCAAACTACAGATTCATAATGTCTTATCCACTAAACCACAGATTAACAGTATCTTATCCACTAAACCACAGATTCATAATGTCCTATCCACTAAACCACAGATTCATAATGTCTTATCCACTAAACCACAGATTCACAGTGTCTTATGCACTAAACCACAGATTCATAATGTCTTATCCACTAAACCACAGATTCATAATGTCTTATCCACTAGACCAACGTCGCTCCCACAGGAAGTCTGTACACAGACACATGGGACACAATTACTCAGGAGAGCGAGGTGGAGAGGGAGGACACAATTACTCAGGAGAGCGAGGTGGAGAGGGAGGAACGGTGGCAGTTGCGTCTGTGGGAAGGGTGAGGAGAGAGAGAAAGGGTGCAGGCAGAGGGGTGGAGATGGGGGAAGAGTGGGGGGGGGGGGGGGGGGGGATGAGACCAAAAAATAAATGGTAGGGACGACAGAACATTAGGACACGTCGGACGTTAATTAAAACCGGCGAATGTGGTCTGTCAGGTCCACCAGAGACATTAGCCCAGTGACCAAAAGGTTATTGGAAGAAGGAAAGGCCAGCAATCTTCCTTCTTCTTCTTCTTCTTCTTCTTTCTTCTTCTTCTTCTTCTTCTTCTTCTTCTTCTCTTTTGTTGTTGTTGTTGTTGTGTTGTTGTTGTTTGTTGTTGTTGTGTTGTTGTTGTTGTTGTTGTTGTTGTTCTTCTTCTTCTTCTTCTTCTTCTTCTTCTTCTTCTTTCTTTTTCTTCTTCTCCTTCTTCTTCTTCTTCTTTTCTTCTTCTTTTCTCTTCTTCTTCTTTCTTCTTCTCTTCTTCTTCTTCGTAGTCGACACAAACAGCTTCCATGAAAACCTTGTTCAGAGACGTTCCGCCTAACGCGATCTTTGAGGTCTTGAAAGAGATTAACATTTTTCATCGGATCTGATATTTTACAGTGGAAAGTTTTTTTTTTTTTTTTTTTTTTTTTTTTAACAAACTTTCGGATGGGTTTTTAGAAGATGTATTTTAAAGAATTGTGTGAATGAATGACTTGTGAGTTGATTTTAACGTGGTGACAGCCCTGATATGGCCCTTTGAGGTCGGCTGGGCTATAAGCAACATTATCTTATCGTCGTCGTCATCGTCCTCTCCTCCTCCCCTCCTCCTCCTCCTCCTCCTCCTCCTCCTCCTCCTTCTTCTTCTTCTTCTTCTTCTCCTCCTCCTCCTCCTCTCCACCACCACCTCCTCCTCCTCCTCTTCCTCCTCCTTCTCTCCTCCTCCTCCTTCTCCTCCTCCTCCTCCAACTTCTTCTTTTATTCTTTTTCAAACAAAATCCCTTACTATCCTCATCCCCTATTCCTCCATGCCCACTGTCTGCTCCACACAGGTGTGTCAGCCCGTGCAACTTGGGTATTAGTGACAATGTGAAAAGGGGGGCGGGGGAGAGGGGGGGAGGGTGGGGGGAAGGGGGCGAACAGGTAGATGCATGTGCTGCGAGTGCGGCGTGACAACGGCTTTTCTGTGCGTGTCCCGGTCTCTATCTGGAGTCTGTCCCTCTGTCTGTCTGTTTTTTATCCCTCTGTCTCTGTCTGTCTGTCTGTCTGTCTTTCTGTCTGTCTCTTTCTCTCTCTCTGTCTCTCTCTGTCTCTGTCTGTCTGTCTGTCTCTCTCTCGCTCTCTCTCTCTCTCCCCTCTCTCTCTCCCTCTCAGTACACAAGTGTGGACAAACTTGCTAGCTTTATGCAACCAGGGCAGAACAGAACAGCAAAATATGAAGACTGAGCTGGAAAAGAAACACTGGTTAAGGGTAAAAAAAGCAGTCAATATACAAAGAAATCATTTTGTATGACCATCACACGAATCAATGGTTACCCCACTCCTTTCAATCAAACAAATCATAATCTATAGCATATGCCGTCGTCTCTAATTCAGATTCACACATTCAAAATCAAGTCAAGTAATGGTGCTACAATATTAACACTTAGAATCTGCTAAACGATATAAATGTCTAAATAAGATAGCAAAATAATTTGCTTAATAATTTGTTAATTTAGAAAAGAAATATTTATCCCCAGATATAAAAACGCCTAAGAAAAAAGAAAAAAAGCGAAAAAAGGACAAAAAAAGTTGCTCGTTTCTCGATGTTCGCTCGCCAGGAACCAGTCTTCGTCTTTTTGCTCACAAGATTATGACGATCAGTTCCTTTCATCATGTGCTACAGCGATGCATGCCACCCTCCAGGAATCTAAGCGACATCGTCAGTGTGGCAAGCGACCCTTTACCAAAGTGCAGACGGCCTGACTGGCGGCCGTCTTTGAAATCAATTCGGTTAATAGGTCAACGAAATTGTTGAACCGCTGATTTTTTTTTTTTCCTTTCATGATAAGATCGTCTGATCTCTCTTGGCATCTTCTAATTACTATTCTCTTTCACAAAATACCTGATGAAGTAAATCAGATTGGCTGCATTTGATCGGGTCAACTGTCTGTTTTCATTGGAATACACCGAGCATCTTGCTGTCTCAGGACAGAAGAATCACCCTATCATCAGAGGCATCATCGTGTGCTGATGAGAGACAGGTCGAGAGACTACTGTTTAATGTTGTAGGCCAACTAGAAGTAATGAGCTTGAAGGTTACAAAGTACAAAAACGGACGAAATAAAGGAGAAGAAACCCGCGAGCATGTTGCGTGTACGTGCTCTTCTCTTTGAATCTTCCGTTTGGCAAAGGATTGATTTCCATGCCCCCTTGAGACCGATAGAAAAACAACAATACAAGTTTAAGAATTTCCTACTCCGCATTTTCCTTCATGTTTAAAAAAAAAAAGCAAACTCGAAGCTGTCAACTAGAACAACAAAAGAAAAAAACCTTCACAAAATACATTTTCATACGTGTGCTGTTCTTCTGTCTCCTTTCTTTCTTATCACTTCAGCTCCTAATAAAGACGTTTGCTCCTTTCAACGAGTGAGTATATCTGCCAGATAAATTGTCAGTGCCCTTTGGGGAGAAGAGTGTAGAAAGCAAATTGCTGAAGGAAAAGAGAAGAAGATGGGAGAGAAGGTAAAGCAAGGAAAAATAAGGAGAAAGAGGACTACGAAGTAAGAAGAAGAAGAAGAGGAAGAGGAGAGAAAGAAGAGGGCAAGGAAATGCAGTTGGAGAAAAAGTTTTGAAAAGTGTAAAAAAAAAAAAGGGGGGGGGGGGGGGGGGGGGGGGGGGGGGGAGGAAGGGTTTGAGAAGTATAAGAAGATGACGAAGACAATGAACAAGAGGAAGGCGATGGGCTGGAGGTGGAGGAGGAGGAGGAGGAGGAGGAAGAAGAAAGAAGAAGAAGAAGAAGAAGAAGAAGAAAGAAGAAGAAGAACAAGAACAAGAAACAAGAACAAGAACGAGAAGAAGAGCAAGAATAATAATAATAAGAGGAAGAACAAGATCATGAAGAAGAGGAAGACGAAGGATAAGAGAAAGAAGAAAGAAGAAGAAGAAGGAGGAGGAGGAGGAGGAGGAAGAGGAGGAGGAGGAGGAGGAGGAGGAGGAGGGAGGAGCGAGAGAAGGAGGAGGAGTACAAGAAAGACGAGGAGAGGCAGGGTAGGAAAGAAGAGGAGGGGGGGGGGGGTGATGAGAGAGAAAGAGAAGAAGAAGAAGAGGAAAGAAGGAAGGAGGGAAGGGACGTGCACCAAACAGTAGAAGTGGTGGCTGTCGTGGTGATTGTTTGTGACAGTCTTCGTGTAATGTGAAATTTTCGGCTTACATAGATGTCCACATTCTGTAACTTACATGTGTACAGGAAGCGTCCTTAATTTGCAGGGACGATGCTAGACCTTACACAATGGTGACTGTGACAAAGGTGCAGGTAACAGTCTACCACAGATTTGCTCTGACAGCATGTGTACTTTTCTCTGTCTTTTTCTGTCTGTCTAGCTCCCTCCCCCCCCCTTTCTCTCTCTTTCTCCCCCCCCCCCCCCCCCTTTCTCTCTCTCTCTTTTTTCTCTCAGCTGCCTATGCCCCATTTAAACTCGTGTTTCTTTTCTTCATAGTCTAACAAACTGAAACTAACCAGAATGATAAAGCAAGAAGAAGTTTTTTTTTTTCAACCTTCCTGTCAGAAAGACCCAAGAGACAAATTTGTTTGTAACAAATTTAGAATACAGTTGAGAGAGAGAGAGAGAGAGAGAGAGAGAGAGAGAGAGAGAGAGAGAGAGAGAGAGAG
>JADBJO010003634.1:196545-214045 GCA_016801955.1 Conus betulinus | reverse complement strand
TTCTGCTTAATTTTCTCTTTCACAAAACGCCTGATGATGAAAGTCAAATTGATTGTAGTCTATTGAATGTTATGATTATGTTTTCATTGGAATTCACTTAGCATCTTGCTGACTCGGAACAGATTAACCTCTTCATCATGAGAGACATCAGCATCGCATGGAGATGTTACTACTACTGCTGCTACAACCTCTGGTATATTCCTCATTTACTGATAGTAAATTGTCTTATGTCTTTTAACGTAATGTTAGTGAAGCATGGAGGTGATGTACATGTTCTGGATTACACACGGTGTTTCTCAGTCTGTATGATTTTGTCCTTAAGAACTGAAAAAGAAATAATTTTCATGAAGCCTAGGGGACGGGTGGGTTACACGATCACGTTAAATCCAAACTGATGCAATGCTTTTCAAAACACTATCCAAACGGTCTAAACAAACTTGACTCTCATAAACAGATGGGGCGCACGAAGTGTTAAAACAGATCGGGGACTACGACATAAAGTCGTGTATAATGACACACGATGGTAAACAGATCCGGCGCTATGGCACAAACTAATAAACAGATCAGGCACTATGGCCTAAAGTCGTGTATAATGGCACACAGTGGTAAACAGATTGGGCACTATAGCACACAATGGTAAACAGATCAGACACTGTGACACAAAGTGGTATGCAGATCAAGCACTGTGACACGAAGTTGCCACCAGATCAGAAATTATGATACAAACTGGTAAACAGATGGGGCACTTTGATACAAACTTGTGAATAGATTGGAAAGTATGACAACAAGAGGTGAAGAAATTGGGCACTGTGGCACAAAGTGGTGAACAGATCAGACACTGTGACACAGAATGGAAAACAGATTGGGCAGTCTGACAGATAATGGTAAACAGTCATAGATATGGTAAATAGATCAGGCACTACGACACAAACTGGTTAATAGATCAGGCATTATGATATAAAGTTGGTAAATAGATCAGGCACTATAATACAAAATGGTGAACAGATCAGGCATTATGATAGAAAAAGTAAATAGATCAGGCACTACGACACAAACTGGTCAACAGATCAGGCATTATGATAGAAAGTTGGTAAATAGATCAGGCACTATAATACAAAATGGTGAACAATTTGGACACTATGACACAAAGTTGTAAACAGATTGGTCTTCACAACATGAACTGGAAAATAGATCGGGCAATATGAGAAAAAGGAATAAAAAGATCTGTCAGTATGACAAAAACTGGCAAACATGTCAACAGTAGCTTACACAGTGATAAACAGAGAGGGCAGCGTAACGCACATTAGTAAAAATCTTGTTCATACGACACAAAGTAATACATAAACTGCCAACATGAGAGATATCGGTGAAAAGATCAGGCAGTATCACGAACACTGGTCAAGAATAGAATTCAGATGTGTACAAATTTTCTCATGTTCTTCTTTTCTTTTGTCTTGTACATTTGTTTTAATGCAGCGTCTCTCTCTCTCTCTCTCTCTCTCTCTCTCTCTCTCTCTCTCTCTCTCTCTCTCTCTCACTCACACACACACACACACACACACACACACACACACACACACACACACACACACACACACACACACACACACACACACTCACGTGTTACATGGGACCTTGATGATCAAGTCTCGCCCTAAAGCCTCTGATTTAGCTGAAGGCTTCACAGATGTTTTCTCTCAAGAGAAAAAAATGTCCTTCAGCCTGGTGGTTCGGATTGTGGAGATTGAACCCAGAGTCCCTGGCTCTAGAGACCAATGCTGTATGTTGTCTGCCAACCAGAATTTAGTAATGTATGTAGTCCGCCAACCAGAGACCAATGCTGAATGTTGTCTGCCTACCAGAATTTTGTAATATATGCAGTCCACCAACCAGGTACCAATGCTGAATGTTGTCTGCCAACCAGACACCAATGCTGAATGTTGTCTGCCAACCAGAGACCAATGCTGAATGTTGTCTGCCAACCAAAACCAATGTTGAATGTTGTCCGCCAACCGGAGACCAATGCTGTATGTTATCTGCCAACCAAAGACCAATGCTGAATGTTGTCAGCCAACCAGGGACCAGTGCTGTTTGTTGTCTGCCAACCAAAGACCAATGCTGTATTTTGTCCACCAACCAGAGACCACTGCTATATGTTGTCCTCCAACCAGAGACCACTGCTATATGTTGTCCTCCAACCAGAGACCACTGCTGTATGTTGTCCTCCAACCAGAGACCACTGCTATATGTTGTCCTCCAACCAGAGACCACTGCTATATGTTGTCCACCAATCAGAGACCACTGCTATATGTTGTCCTCCAACCAGAGACCTCTGCTATATGTTGTGCACCAACCAGAGACCACTGCTATATATGTTGTGCACCAACCAGGGACTAGTGCTGCATGTTGTGCGCCAACCAGCGACCAATGATGCATATAATGATCCAACCAGTAACGATGAACTTGAAGGTTACAAAGAGACGCAATAAAGGAGGGAAAACCCGCGAACGTGTTGCGTGTTCGTGCTCTTGTCTTCACATCTTCTGTTTGGCAAATAATTGATTTTCACATCCTCCTTGAGACTTTAAGAGCTAAAATAAAAAAGCAACATCAACACAAGTTTAAGAATTTTCTCTTCCACATTTTCCTTCATGTTTAAAAAAGCGAACAATTTGACAACACACACACACACACACACACACACACACACACACACACACACACACACACACACACACACACGCACACACACACACGCGCATGCACACACACACACACACACACACACATACACACGCACGCATGCACGCACACACACACACACACACACACACACACACACACACACACACACACACACACACACACACACACACACACAACCAGGAACCAATGCTGTATGTTATCTGCCACACCACATTTTCTTACGTGTGCTGTCCTTCTGTGTCCTTCCTTTCTTACTACTTCAGTTCCTAATAGAGGCATTTGCTGCTTTCAACGAGAACGTATATCTGCCAGTTACATTGTCAGACCCCACTGGAGAGAACAACTTGGAAAGCAAGCTGGTGAAGCACACGAGAAGATGGCAGAGGTGTGGGGGGGGGGGGGGGGGGAGGAAGTAGAGAACAAAATGATGAGGGCAACGCAAAAAAAAAAAAAAAGGAAGAAAAAAAAAGGGGGAAGAGAAAAGGAAAAAAGAGGATGATAAAAGACAGACAGACAGAAAAAAAAGTTTGAAAAGTGAAAAGAAAAATGAGGAAGAGGTTGAGAAGAAAAAGAAGGTACAGACGACGTGGAAGAAGAGGTGGACAAAGAAGGAAAAGGAAGAATAGGAGGAGGAATAGGAGGGGGAGGAGAAAAAGAAGAGGGAGGCGGAAGGGATGTAGGCAGAAGAGGAGGGGGGGGGGTGGTGGAGGAAGCAGTGAGGGAGAAAGAAGAAGAAAAGAAAGAAAAGAGAGAAGGAGGGAAGGCACACACGCATTGGAAGTGGTAGTGGTGCTTGCGGTAGTGGTGGTTGTGATGTTCTTTGATAACATAAAGTTTTCAGCTCACGTAGCTGACCTTGTTCTGTAACTTACGTATGTTTAGAAGGCGTCCTTAATTTGCAGCGATGATGCAGACTTTCCACAATCTGTCTCTGTGACAAAGATGTAAATAATATTCAATTACAGGTTTACTGTGACAGCGTGTGAGCTTTTAATCTCTCTCTCTCTCTCTCTCTCTCTCTCTCTCTCTCTCTCTCTCTCTCTCTCTCTCTCTCTCTCTCTCTCTCTCTCTCAAATGCTTGTTTTCCCATTCAGGCTCGTCTTTTCTTTCGTTCATAGTCTAACAAACTGAAAGTAGCAAGAAGAACAGTGTAAAAAAGATAGAACAACTTCAATTTGGCAGCATTCCTTTACTTAACCTTCCCATCACACAAGCCCCAGACACAAATTTGTTCGTCGCAGAATTAGAATACAGTCTGTCAGGAGCTGAGAGAGAGAGAGAGAGAGAGAGAGAGAGAGAGAGAGAGAGAGAGAGAGAGAGAGAGAGAGAGAGAGAGAGAGAGAGAGAGAGAGAGAGAGAGAGAGAGAGAGAGAGAGAAGAGAAGAGAAGAGAAGAGAGAGAGGAGAGAGAGAGAGAGAGAGAGAGAGAGAGAGAGAGAGAGAGAGAGAGAGAGAGTCCAAAATAACAAGTAATTGAAAGGATCCCTCTCATCCACGAATACGTCAGAAATGACATCCACTTTCTGCCGTTCTCTCGTCATCATCAAGCTTCCATGGGACAGATAATGCCGCCGGCCCTTTGGCTCCCTGGAAAGGAGCGCTGCAGCAGACCAGAATGAATGTAAAGATGAGCGATGTGCTGATTTACAAAGCGCAAATGAGAAAGTCTGGCACTATCCACCTTCTTTCCTGCCCTGACAATTCCTCGACCATTGTTGAGTGTTCATCGACGTCGTTCTGTTTCTGTGTCTATATGAAAGAAATTTGTATTTTTTTTTTTTCCACCAGGTTCTTCGACGACATAAAGAATTCTTTTGTTTGTGTTTCAACATCTTTGTCAGGGAGCTGTGTGTGTTGAGTTTTGATTCGATTATGTGATCTTTGCCTGAATTAATCTTTTGTATGGGGGTCCTTGTTTGTTACTATCAAGATTATTCTTAATTTGTTTGGACATTCATACACTGCTTACTTACACCGAAACAAACACGCCCGGCCAGGGCAATGCAGAATGTATTAACTGTCAATATTGTGTTTAATCACAGCAGTCAAATCATTGGCGAGGAAATGTAACCGATCGCTGCCTAGTCAGAACAGAGGTGTAGTGTCCTTGCACTTGTAACATTCATTCTGTTCGACAGCCTGTTTGGTGGTGGTGGATTGGTGTGGGATCACAGCGTTTCCTCCCCTTCCCCCTCTTACTAACTTACTTTCGCCTACAACCCCTTCTGGGCCATAGGCCGCCGACAAGGGTCCTCCAGGCATCACGGTCCGGGGCGATTCTCTCCAGCTGGTTCCAGGTTTTTCCCCAACGCCGTCACGTCTGCCTGCAGGTCTCGGTTTGGTGTTTTCTCCACATCCAAGTTTTCAATACACTGATATAGGCTTAGACCCTTTAAAAGACAGTATGGAACATGGAAATTAACTAGCTATGCTTGTGACGATTTTATTCCACTTGCCGTTTGCCATCCGACTGAAAGGGGTTTTTGTCCATTGTCATGTTGTCTTCATACTGCCTACACTTCAGGTACAGTTGGTGGACATGATCGGGGCAAAGAATGTGCCATGAAAAACCTAAAACAGCTGAAAATAAGTAAAAGTTAAAATCAACGAAGGAACATTTTAGTCTTTACTTCAGTATCAAATGAAGGATGCATTATTAGGCAACATTTTACCAAAGCCTGAGTTATCAGCTCTACTTTCTTCAGCGAAACATATGTTATCAGTCAACTGCAGTCAAAAATGGCTTCAAATGCGCGTTTTTTTTTTTTTTTCAACATCAACTAAGACATGAAACCCACCTCCATCTCTCATGGTTGACCCCCCATCCCGCCCCCCACACACATATACGCACACATACACCTATTAATCTATCCGTCTGCCTATCTATCTATCTATCCACAGGCTCTCTCTCTCTCTCTCTCTCACACACACACACACACACACACACACACACACACACACACACACACACACACACGCACACGCACGCACGCACGCGCACACACACACATTCCAATAACCAAAGCAGACGCAAAAGAAGTTGATCGATTTTTCCCAAGTTTTCATCCATCCAGCCTCCCTCAGTGGCTTTTGTTGCACACATGTGAGCTCGTAATAATAACAACAAATAAACATGCATGAAATGACGCAGTATGTACAGCGAAACAAAACTCATAACATCGGGGCGTAGATGCTCATGCATGCGTGTATTTACGCACTTGGTCTTCTGTCTCTGAAGTCTGCTTTCAATTACACACAAATCCAGAGGATGTTCACAGGTCCCAGCTCAATCTAGATATCCCCCGCATACCAATAAAGCATCTCTTTAAATCATCAAAGCCAGACAGCAAGAAAATGAAGAACGCAAACATTCTGCAGCAATCTTTTTCACACCCCTTCCCCTTCTCCTCTCCTTCTCCCACCCACCTTCCATATTCCCCCAGCCTCTTGCTCTGCCCCCACCCCCCTCATCCCTCCATCCTTCCCATTCCCACAGCTCCTCTGCACATATACATAATTATGATCCCTGCAAACTGTAAAGCACCCTGTATGAAAAGAAAACCAAATCACCGGCGAAGCGGAAGTACGTATGCCTCACGCATTTCCCCCCTAAACTTGGCGCTGTGTTTCAAAGATGGCGTGCAGTCTGATCGCTCAGCGCACTGAACAAGGGGTCGCTTAGCACAGTGTTGAGGTCTGCTGTGATCGCCAACGAAGTGGAGCGCGTCAGATGTGTGCAGAATGAAGAGAGGTGGCCGCCATTTGTCAGCGGGCTGGGGTATGAGACTAGGGGGACTGATGTTCGTGGGCGTTCTTGTGAAGTCTTGTGTCTCCTCCTGATCGTGGGCCAATATTGGGCGTTCTTTCCTTTTTTTTTTTTTTTTTTTTTTAAATTTCAGCTTTATTTCTCCTTGCCCTTCCCTCCTACCTCAGTCTCAATCAGTCAGTCTGTCTGTCTGTCTGCCTGCCTGCCTGCCCGTCTGTCTGTCTGTCCGTCTTTCTCTTTCTGTGCTTGTCTGTCTGTCTGTCTCCCTCTTTGTATGTGTGTGTGCATCTGTGTATGTATGTGTGTGTGTGTGTGTGTGTGTGTGTGTGTGTGTGTGTGTGTGTGTGTGTGTGTGTGTGTGCATGTGCGTGCGCGCGTGCACGTGTTGGTGTGTGTGTGTGTGTGTGTGTGTGTGTGTGTGTGTGCGTGTGTGTGTGTGTGTGTGTGTGTGTGTGTGTAAAGAAAGAGGGATAGAGAAGGGGATAGTCTGAACGTGGGGATCGATTAAGTGAATCGATGCTATATTTCGTATACCTATGAAAATTCAACTCGCTTGATGTTATGAACGAAATTTCACTGTATTAACATGGCTCCTTCACACAGATTTTTATTTAGACAAGGGTTAAAAAGAAGACTGGATATTACATTGCCTTGGTTCATCATTCTGTAAGTTTGTTAAGTCCTTTGTTGACGTTGAAACAAGAAATGCACTCTCTCTCTCTCTCTCTCTCTCTCTCTCACACACACACACACACACACACACACACACACACACACACACACACACACACACACACACATACATGAGAGCACGCACACATACATCCATGCTCACACACATAAGCATGCAGCACGAGTGCACACGCACTATAACGGCAATTAGGTGTGCTGTTTCTGTTACTAATCATAGCCATACAATATGATTGAACATCCGTATTTCATGTATGGATAGTATGCTGCTAGTGCCGAGGTTCACCCGAGAGCCTTTTTTTTTATATTTTTTTTTTTTACATAACTGTGATCTTTGCTGAAACAAAAGTCACTGCAGCAGACTTGCAAGTCGGTCAAGCAAAGTAGAGCTTTCTTTCTGCCTTTCTTTTTTCTATCTGCCCACTTATTTATGTATCTATTTATTCATTATTTATCTATTTTAGGTCCGTTTGGAATTGTTAGTTCTCTGTTCTTTGGCATTCTCACAAAAATGTGAACGAGTCAAGTAAACTGATTGAAAAGAAGGCAGAATAGCAAAGAGCACACAGAACAGGGTGTAACGTCAAGGCAATGTCAAACATTGTTTCGTGCCGAAACAAATATGCAGGCACGGTGTTTCATACATTTCCAGTCTGGCGTAGCTTCGAAATACTCACCGCTTTAAAGTGTATGAGCCTCTTGAATGTGGACACATCTCCTGTGGTCGTGTGGCTTAGGCTTGATGCAGATTTCATGCTGTTGGTTCCCTTTTCTCTGACATTCACACAGAATTTGAACGAAACAAGCAAACTGATTGAACCAGACCATCAGAAGTCATTCTCATGCTGACAATCGTCAGACTCGTTTTTTTTTTTTTTTTTTTTTTTTTTTTTTGTCAGCTGTTTGTAACGCCTGAAGAAAATACGTTAGTTAAAAATGTACTGATTTGTTTTGCATTGTATATAAGAATTTCGTTATTTCATGCCTTCTCTTGTGTTTTCGTGTGTATTTTGCCATGTTTTTGTTTAGTAACGCTGCTGTCTGTTTTATTTTCCTTTTTGACGGAAAACCTATTTTATGGTCGCCGTCTCCTTTATGTATGTATGTATTTATCTATTCATTTCTTCATTTGTTTGTTTTAATATTTATTTGTTTATTTATCTTTATAACGAAGACTGTTGAAACAACGACGAGAAATTCAACAAAGATCTGCATAGAGCTAAACTTAGTCAATGTGTTTGAGTTCACGTTTTTGAAAGCTGAAACATGCACGGCAATGGTGCAGTTATATTTGGGACTGTCGTCGCTGCCAGTGTTGAAGATGACAAAAGTTGACTGTTGAACATTTCATTTTTGGTTCTTGAGTGGTGTGTGTTTAAACGAATTTACATTATTTGGTAACATTCCGTGACTGTTAAAAACTTTGCATCATAGTTCGCTTGGACTAAATCGAAATCGCATGTTTATTTAATTAGCATCGTTACACATCAGGTTCAGTTCGCCCTATGTGTAGAGTCTCTATATACTATTGGTGGGTAACACTGAATGTATCTTAAATTTTAAATCAATATTGATCACATCAATTTTACTGACGTTAGAAAGCTTATTTCTATGGAGTGCACACCTCAGGGCATTTGCTTTTAAGACACAGATTATTGTATTTCATCGGCTAAAATTACTTAAATTGAAGGTATTATTGCTCACGGGTTTCGAATTACCCTTCCCACTTTTTCACACACACACACACACACACACACACACACACACACACACACACACACACACACACACACACACACACACACACACATGCGTGTGCGCCCACCCCTCCATCCCCACCCCCACCCCTCACACTTTTCTTTTTGACCCTCTGTGTTAATTCAGAATCAGTTTCATTCACTCCAAGTAATTCGTCTTCTAGATGAGACATGATCTGGTTACTGAGATAAATTGCTAATGCATTTCTTAATTTTAAGAACCACGAGCATCGCTTTCTATTTGATCCCCTTTCATGGTGAAATTCATTTTAATTAGAGGATTTACAAAGCGGCGAAACGAGAAGTGAAGAACGCGAGAGAATCAAATTACGCATATATTTCAATTTATTTCCATGAATGAACAGTTGACTACAGAATGCACATTGGAAAATTTTTCTGGGAAAACATTGCAAGATTCTGAGTGTTTCCTGTTTAGGGTACTCATCCAGATTGGCTGCTGAATATCGAGAGATGCTAATATTACTTTTAGCAGTATGGCAAGACGGTAATTTTTTCGTTTGATAGGTTCAAACTGAACACTGTTAAGCAAACGCACAGTTTGCATTTGTGGCCAAACGATTACATAATTCTCAAATATTTTCTGATATATTAACTAAAAACATTTCTGTCTCTCTTGTCTAATTATTTCCCAGAACTGCTTGAAACACATCTGTTATCTACGTACATATTTACAGGTTTATTGTCACAAAGTCCCATTATTTCTCACCTGAAAAGAAAATGCAGACATATATTTTAATTCTTCAAGAGGTTTTATACACACAGCATTTCTAATTTTTTTTTTTCCCGATCTGAACGCTTTAAGATATGTGAATGAGCTGAGGACATTAGCATGGCGTTATAGCTTAAATGTTTATATTATCCATTTATGATGATAATCACACACACACACACACACACACACACACACACACACACACACACACACACACATATATATGTATATATATATATAATTATATATATATATATATATATATATATATATATATATATATATATATATATATATATATAAATAAATTTTGTTTGTTTGTTTGTTTGATTTTTGTAATTCAGATCTTTGCCAAGTCATTACTATAATGAACAAAGAATTGTTAGCCTGCACTTGTTTTCACCCACTACTTAATTGTTCAGCATTATGTTTGGTCAATCAGTGGGAATTTGCATCTCTTAGGAGATCCAAGTAAAGGTTGTTATGTACAATTCTTAGCCACTCACTATGCTTGGGTTACTGGACAGCAGAGCTGACCACTCAGACTGTTCCATATCTTTTGATCTCCCTTGCATCCTTGAATGGATCCTCAAGCATAGGCTCAAAGATTGTCCCTTACATTTATATACTGTTTGCGTAATGTTTTTTTTTTTTCAGCAACTTTTTTCCTCTCCACACTTTCGTTTTGTTCCATTTACTACCCTTCGCTGGCTGCTTTGGGGGTGCTGTTGGATTTTTTTTAACCCTTGGTGGTGAAAAAGAACACCACAGAATTATGGACTGTGGTGTGTGTCTCTATTTGACACCAAGAGCACTGATACGATCACTTGGGTTTGCTTAATAAATCTGATCAAACGGTTGAAAAGCTTAGGAACAGACAATACACTGTTGAAAGGCTTAGGAACAGACAATACAATACACTGTTGAAAGGTTAAGGAACAGACAATACAAATGACTTTGCCTTCGAAGAGGAGTTCCTCAGGCAGCTAGTGAAGGGTTCCTCATATTTTACATATATGTATTTTAAATTTTTGTTTGTTTATTTTGTAATTGTGATCTTTGCCAAGTCAATACTACAATGACCAGAGAATAGTTAGTTGACGCTTGTGTTTTCACCCGCTACTTAGTTTTTCATCAATGTGTATCTATGCAAGATCTAATGTATGTGTCAGGCACACGGAAAGGAAAAACTTTAAGCACGAGTGAAGAGAGTTTAATGTGTGAAAAGGAAACGGCATAGGATTGTCGTTCTTAAAGGGCAGGTCAGTTCCTTTGTTTCGAATGTGAGCTGTGTTAAGAAATTGGGTAAAGAACTGAACACACTGGAAGTGAGTGTGAAGAGAGATTCGAGCAACAGCGCTGATAGAATGGAAAAAATGGCCGCCGACTGTCAGGCCCATTTAATACAGACATGAGTCTGTAACATGCTTACGCATGTATGTTGCTAGGGAATGATTCAGACAGACTACGCCGTTATGGTAGCAAAGTAGACGAGGCTGTGACTGGAGGGAGAGTCGGGGTGAGCTACGGGAACCATACCCCCCTGCCAGAAAGATGTCGGAAGAGACAGCCAGAGGTAGTTGGTATGCTGTCTACAAACGTGCAGAGACAGCCGCCAGTCGAGGAGTTATGCTGTCTACAAACGTGCAGAGGCGAACCGGAGATCGCCATAGAGTTTATGCTCTCGGGAAACCAAGCGAAAAGGGTAGGTGGAACATTTGTATGCTGTCCACCATAGATGTTCGTGATTGGATGAAGAGGAATGAAGGTACCGATATTTGTGATGAACTGACCCCAGGAGAAATATAAAGTGAACTATGATCTGTGAACAGACGGAATAATAAACCCCACCAGTGCTGTGTATGAACATGGGAGAAGAGGAGATACTGGGGGAAATGAACTTTTAAAACCTGGTGTTTAGCGCCTTGTGAGTTGTGCGGAGTTGGATGCCTGTTGTGTAATGGAGTATTGGCTGTATTCATGCATGCATGTGTAAATATTTGTGCGTGAATCGTGAATCGGCCTGACAGCCTGTACAGTTTCTTTCTCCCGTGACATATTGCTATGTTAAGCGTCGATTTCAGTGTCAATGCTAGATAGTATTCTATATTCCATCTACAGTTTGTAAACGATTTTCCGAAACATCCAGTAAAGTCCCCACTTTGTAGAAGTTGATTTCAGTTCTCGAAGGGAATCCGCAAAAACTGCCTAAAAGATCATCACTTTGATTTAATTAGGAAATGAGGAAATGAGAAGTAAACAAAGTAATAACAGGTGTCTGATAGGCTTCTAACGCTAGTAATGATGTGTTGTTGTGTGTCGTCGTCGTCGAGGTTGACGTTGTTATCTTGTTTAATTTTGTTAGTGTTAGGCGTATGTCCATTTAGTTGATGAAAGTGGGGGGGGGGGGGTGGGGGGGGGGGGGGGGGGGGGGGGGGGGGGGGGGGGGGGGGGGGGGGGGGGGGGGGGGGGGGGGGGGGGGGGGGGGGGGTGAGGTGGGTGGGATGTAGTCACGACAAACAGAACCACAGCACCATGGGAAGAATGTTGAACTGTGAGAAGTCAGAGAAATCTGTAATACCATAAAAGAATTATGGAAAAAAAAACGTATTGTACAATACAGTACTAACCATACAATGGTTAATGGGAGTGGTGAAACCGGGGTATAAAGCTCGATTCTTTCCGAGCCGTTTTCTGTACAAGGAGGTTTTTCTCTGAGAATTAATATTAGCTCTATTTCCACGAAAACTCCTTCGAATCAGACTATATAAGCCGATGTTTTGTGTGTGAACGCACGCATAAAATCTTGCACATGCGTAAAATCCTATCAACAACTGTCGGAAGCGGAAATTGTGCAAACAATAGCGTGGACTGTAAAGCACTCAAAGCTTGGTCTCTAACCAAGGACAGGCGCTATGCAGATATGATCACAACATCCATAACAACATCAATAACAACAATACAACAAACAACGACGACGATGACAATGATGATGATGATGACGATGATGACGACGATCTTCCTCCTCCTCCATCTCTCCTCCTCCTCCTCCTCTCAATAATAATAGTAATGATAATGTTGATGCTTTTATTATTGCTGTGCTGCTGCTGATAATGATAATAACAACAATAATGATACTAGTAATAATGACGATATCACAATAATGATAATGGTATGATCAGACTCAGCTCGTAAGGGCGCCATAAAGCAGGCTCGGACACTCCAGGATCTCAAAATACCTCTCTATGTAGTCGTGTGCTGTGAGGTAGAAGTACTGTGAACAAAACTAATAATTCTCCATCAACCATTCATACCACAAAACAACAACAACAACAACAACATCAACGAGATTAACAAAACAATAATCCACACATTATTCAGTCCCGATGTGCTAAGATTTTGCAGATGAGGACACAAAAACCACTAGATAAAGTACTTTTTTCTCCTCCCTCTTCGCTGACACAAACACCACTAGATAGATAAAGTTTTTTTTTTTTTATTTCCCTGCCTCTTCGCTAATTCTCCGTACCAGAGTAGGATGGTGGCATTTTGTTCAATTGCCCCCCTAACACTGAAAAGTTCTCTGCACTGAAGCATTTCTGCGAAGAAAGGTATTTTTTATAGTCTACTTCACACCGTCAGTCGATGTTCTCCTGGCAAAAACAAAATAAATGTATTCCAAGCAGAGAATCTGAGCCCGAGCGACAGAGTCATTATTCTCTCTGTTTCGACGAGTTTGCCATCGTCATGATCATCATCATTACCACCATCACATCATTTCATTTCATTTGTTGTTTCCTGGTCTGTTTCTTTGTAAGTTTGTTGGTTTTTTTTTTTTTCTCTCTTTCTGTCCTTCTCCTCTCCTCCACCCATCCCCCCCCCTCTTCTTCTTCTTTCTTTTTTTGGTCTAAGAAAGAAGGTATCCGTACTTTATTCCTTTGCCTTTGAAGGTTTTCATTCTAGCATAGATAAATCCATTCGCCTTTTATTTACAGTTTAACTAAACAGGGTTTTGACAGCTCAAAATGTGGCCCCCGAGGTTCTTTGATCATGTCATCTAATGTCCGAGCTCTGGAAAAAAAAAAATACATCATCCGCCAAACAGAATTCTAACACCACACCACCCCGATTACCAAAAAAAACGTCATTAAGTAAAAGTGCACATTTACTTCAATCCAGGGAGAGAAGGAAAATCATTATATAAATGGAGTGTTGAAACATACACCGCCGAATAAACCCCTAAAGCGAAATGTAAGAAAGAAGCAGGTCCCCCGATTTTAAACAGAACAAGACGAGGGGAAACAAGGCGATCGAAGAAAGAGTATATTTTTTTCAGCTGAGAAATTCCAGGAGACGCAGGTACCATTCGTATTGGGCCCAGTCTAGGTAAAAAGCGTCATGTTGATCTAAAGTCACATCAAACTGGAGCAGGTGAGTTCTGATGGGAGAAAGGGTTCGATTTTCGCAATGAAGAACACACAGTGATGGTGACATCGACAACACCCTGGATGAGAACGGAGGTTGGTATGGGGCGGGACCTGGAGGGAACTGTCGGTGGCGGCAGAGGTGATGAGTGGAAGAAGGGGATGGGGGGTGAACAGACAGCGACAGGAGGAGGGAGACAGAGGGGAAGAGTGAAAAGGGTGTAAAAGGTGGGTGAAGAGGCGGTGGTGGTGGTGGTGGTGGGTGGGGGGGGGGTGGGGGGGTGTAGGATGCTCAGCTCACACGAACTCCGTAACAGCGGTGCGAAAAAAAAAAAAAAAAAAAAAAAGAAAAAAAAAAAAAAGAAAAGAGATTTACGGAATGGTTCAAGTAGTACAGATGGGTAATGGGTAATTTATCAGCGAGTTAATCAATTGTACAATGTGTGTGTGTGTGCGTGTGTGTGTGTGTGTGTGTGTGTGTGTGTGTGTGTGTGTGTGTGCGTGCGTGCGTGTGTGTGTGTGTGTGTGTGTGTGTGTGTGTGTGTGTGTGTGTGTGTGTGTGTGTGTGTGTGTGTGTGTGTGTGTGTGCGCGCGCGCGCGCGCGCGCGCGCGCGCGCGCATGTGTGGCTGTGCATGTGTTTTAGAGGAAGAACATGATTAACCCTTCCACAGTCTCGTTCGTTTAATTTTCAATAGGAAACGAAATGAAAAAAAAAGAGGAGGAGAAGGAGTACGAAGAGGAGGGGAGACGCGGGGAGGGACTCCGGTGACTCCCTCATCTCAGGTCCACTATAGCGTGTTGGTGAAACCACGACCCAAGTGTTGGTGGAACCCACGACCCAAGTGTTGGTGGAACCACGACCCAAGTGTTGGTGGAACTACGACCCAATTGTTGGTGGAACCACGACCCAATTGTCGGTAGAACTACGACCCAATTGTTGGTAGAACCACGACCCAAGAGCTGGTGGAACCACGACCCATTAATTGGTGGAACCACGACCCAATGTTGGTGGAAACACGACCCAATTGTTGGTGGAAACACGACCCAGTTGTTGCTGGAACCACGACCCAATTGTTGCTGGAACCACGACCCAATTGTCGGTGGAACCACGACCCAATTGTCGGTGGAACTACGACCCAATTGTCGGTGGAACCACGACCCAATTGTTGGTGTAACCACGACCCAATTGTTGGTGGAACCACGACCCAATTGTTGGTGGAACCACGACCCAGTTTAGCACGGTAGTCTAGTCGTTCAGAGATCAGCAATCAGCCCACACCACAGTATTACCCCATCTCCAATCTTCACGCGACCTCGAAAGCTGTAACACCATCAGTGACATACCCACTCGTAAGTGCAACCTCAAACGATAAAGAAATACTAGTGAAACAGTTTCTGTCACAACTGATATTACTGAAACCTGTTGTACGCTACCGAAGCGATTATTTCTTTTCGTTGCCAAGCCCTTATTTGCATCGCTTGTCCTACGGTGTAATGATAGTAATGAAGAGAAATGGAATTAAAACTCGCTGAGAAGACAAGACAAGAACAAGAACAAGACGAGAGGTTAGGCGCCTTTTGATCCTAAAGTCTTGTTCAAACTGGTAACGATACAAACTACAAAAAACAAAAAAACATAAAAGCATTGAGACTTAACCTTTGTAAATGGCGGGCAATTAAGTCAAAGGAGGTAAGTTACAGTGCATCGCGCTAGCGCTCGCTCGCTCGCTCGCTCGCGAGAGAGCGAGAGAGAGAGAGAGAGAGAGAGAGAGAGAGAGAGAGAGAGAGAGAGAGAGTTTTCCCCTTTGGAAAAAACAGGGAGCTTTCTATTTTCACAGAAATGCTAAAAGCATTCTGACCCTTCTTTTCTTCATCTTTAACGAATGTTGTTTGAAAAGAGAATCCTTCCTTTCATTTAAAAAAAAGAAAGAAAAAAAAAAAAAAAAAGAAAGAAAGGAAGGAAGGAAGGAAGGACGGAAAGAAAGAAAAAAAAGGAAAGAACACAAGAAAGAAAGAAAGAAAGAACACAACGCAACACAACACACACACACACACACACACACACACACACACACACACGCACACAAAACCAGAAAAGGCACGCATGTCCTGATCTTTGTTAAGGAAGAAAACAATGTGGTTGCGACTTAACTACTTCGTTTTGCGCTCAGTGAAATCCGCGCATCAGTCACCCTCACATTCATTGCTCCTCGCTGTAACATCCCTTTCCACGGAGCCAGTCGAAAGACGGGCGGCCTGCCATGCTGGGTAAGAACGAGGGCGAGGGGGGAGAAGGAAGACGGAGAAAGGGGATGTCATTTCTGACACACAAATGGATCCATTAGAGCGGTGACTTTCTTTCAAGTGCTGGGCGTCAGCTTTATTTCAGGATAAAAAGCTTCTCTCTCTCTCTCTCTCTCTCTCTCTCTCTCTCTCTCTCTCTCTCTCTCTCTCTCTCTCTCTCTCTCCTTCTTCCTCACCCCCACCCCCTTACACTTCTCTCTTACAGACACATACAGAGACACACAGAGACAGACACAGACAGACACAGACACCACATACTCTCACACACATACACACACACACACACACACACACACACACACACACACACACACACACACACACGCACGCACGCACGCACGCACGCACGCACGCACACGCACCACACACACACACACACACACACACACACACACACACACACACACACACACACGCGCGCGCGCGCTCATGCACACATTCTGTTGATAAACTTGCTGCTGATAAAATCGTTAAGAAGAAACAACCAAAAGCGCATCAAATGTTCAAATGAGAGAGAGAGAGAGAGAGAGAGAGAGAGAGAGAGAGAGAGAGAGAGAGAGAGAGAGAGAGAGGCATAAACATTTTGATTCAAGAAAGGTCAGAGCTATACTCAAAGCCCAAGATATTGGCCCATATTCATAAACTACCAGCCCTTGATTTCATTTCAAAGATCATTCAGTGCTAGACAACCGACAGACTAACAACAACAATCCCAAAACAAAAAGCAAAATATGAATTCTTCCAGTCTGTCGGATGGATATACGGGGCATCTCAAATCTCTTTCTTTTTTTCTTTCTGTTAAAAAATCTTTGACTATGGACGAAAACAAAATGGGCTACGTCGTTTCTAAACATTATTACCTGGTTTCGTATCATCTTATCATGGTTCATGCCTGTGGTTTCAATGGTTCATTTAAAAAAAAAAAAAATCTGTAGATTGCAAAGATGCCACTATTTTGAATATGTTTAAGTAAGCCTGCCACACGCAGTCTGCTATGCGTTGTGAATACAAGTTGTGTTAGCTATGTTACTGCTCTTCTAAACAAAATGAACAGACGAATGGCAACGCTAAGTGGAACCCATTTCGACGCACTGGCTTTTCTCCAGGTATAAAATGGACA
>JADBJO010003634.1:161545-181545 GCA_016801955.1 Conus betulinus | reverse complement strand
TTGTGTGTGTGTGTGTGTGTGTGTGGTGTGTGGTGTGTGTGAGTTCCATCTGTGTGAGAATCTCTCTCTCTTCTCTCTCTCTCTCTCTTCTCTCTCTCTCTCTTGCTCTCTCTCTCCTCTCTCTCTCTCTCTCCCTTTGAATTTTCTTTCTCTGTGGGTGCTCCGAAGTGGAATCTCTCTCCCTCTCCCTCCCGTCCTCCCTCTCCCTCTGTCTCACTCGGACTCTCTCTCTCTCTCTCTCTCTCTCTCTCGCCTCTCTCTCTCCTCTCTCTCTCTCTGCCTCTGCCTCTGCCTCTCTGTCTCTGTCTGTCCGTCTTGTCTTTCTGTCTTCTGACGTGTGTGAAACGTGACAGGTCTGTCTGTCTGTCTGTCTGTCTCTTCTCTCTCTCTCCCTCTCTCTCTCTCGCTCTCTCTCTCTCTCTCGCTTCTTCTCCCAACCCCACCCTCTCTCTCTCTCTCCCTCCAAATCCCTTATCTCCCCCCATCCTCCCCCCCATCTCTCTCTCTTCCCCTCCCTCCCCACCCTCTCTCTTTCACCACCCCCTCTCTCTCTCTCTCTCGTTCTGTCTCTCCCCACCCCTCTTCTCTCCCACGGCCTCTCTCTCTTCTCTCTCTCTCTCCATCCTCACCCTCTCTTTCGCTCTTTCTCTCTCTTCGTCGCTCCCCCCCCCCTCTCTCTCTCTCTCTCTCATCGAGCTTGATGCGCAGACTGTGTTACCTACCAGACGGTTCCAGCACTCCCAGAGTGATCAAAGGCAGCCAGAGGCAGCCAGGGAATTTTTTTTTGGGATGTGGGCGCGAACCTTTATCTTTGCGGCAAGGGGCCCTTTTGTTCAGTGTTGCAAGCGACACAACACCGACCGACCCATCTTTGAATGTGAAACATGGGCACGTAAAACTATGCTCCACCTCCCTCCCACTCATCCCCAACCCCTCCCCTCCCGAAGGTATTTGGCGTCTGACAGAGAGAGAGAGACGAGAGAGGAGAGAGAGAGAGAGAGAGAGAGAGAGAGAGAGAGAGAGAGAGAGAGAGAGAGAGCATTTATATGTGTGTAGATGCATGTTAAAGTGCGAGCGCCACGTGTGTGTGTGTGTGTGTGTGTGTGTGTGGTGTGTGTGGTGTGTGTGTGTGTGTGCGTGTGTGTGTGGGTGCGTTGCGTGTGCGTGTGTGTGGAGGTTGGGATTGAAAGGGACTGGATCATAGTATGTGCATTACGTCATCTGACAAACTCAGTAAGCTCGGATAGAGTGGAGCTCATTGACTATGCCGTGTGGTACATCAGACAAAAATATTGCAAAAGAATGTTTGAAGTACGAGAGAGAGAGAGAGAGAGAGAGAGGAGAGAGAGAGAGAGGAGAGAGAGAGGAGAGAGAGAGAGAGCCCCACACTGTATGAGCCTACACACACGCAGTATGCAATTATCATTATATCATCATTTATTATCATTATCATCATTATTTACGAAAAATGTATATTCCTGATCGATTTAACGCCAAGCATCAAATTAAAAAAAAAAAACAACAACAACAAACCCAACTAACATTTCACAGAAGGCATTCTGCAATCAAACGCTCGCACCTCATTCAAGCACACAACCCGGAAACCCCGCTCTTCCTCTCCCTCTCACATCCCCCGCCTCTCAAAACCAAGAAAGCAATCTCGAAGTTATCATAGGCACTGAAGCGTATGCAAGACTCCCACACAATACCGGCACCTATTTTGCAAGAAGGGGAAGGACAACGTACAAGTTTGGTTTGAAGGAAGGCAGCGAGTCGGAATACCAAAGTTCTTGTGGAAGTGGGTTAAAAGAAAAAGAGTTTCAAAGGCAAAGGAAATGCTGACCAAAATTTATGTACGACAGGGGGGTGGGGGAGAGGAGGGGGGGGGGGGGGGGGGGGGATCAGAAACAGACGAGTATCAGAAGAAGAGCGGAGTACACGTGATAGGGTATGCAGGTGCAATAGATCCGTCAGATGTTGAGGACAGGGAGAGTCAATGGATTTGTAGCTAGCACACAGATGCAACTTTGTGGCAGATCCTTTGTTGAACAGGGAGCCAGTGGAGAGACCGAAGTAATGAGATGACATGTCACATCTAGAGCAGTGAATGATGGAAAAAAAAAGGCAGCATGGTATTTTTTGGGACATGCTGAAATGTTCCGATGAGGGCACTTTAGGGAACCAGAGCAAAGAGTTTTACAATGATCAAGACAAGACGTTACAAATGCCAACGTATGTTTTAGTGGCATCCTCAGAAAGGAAGAGACAGACAGAAGCCATGCAATGAAGTTCAAAGTTCCGTGAACCGCTCCGAATGGCATTAGCAATATGATGATGAACAGAAAGAGTTTGGTCAAGAGTCACGTCAAGATTGCAAGCAGAAGAAGAAAGCGAAGAATCAGTCAGTGAGATCCGTAGAAGACAGACGAGGGGAATGATCCGAATACTTTGGAAGAAAGATCAGCATCATTCCCAATTTTGTCCTCGTTCAGATAAAGTGAATCACCTGTCATCCAGTTTTAAAAGCCGAACACATGACTGAGTACTTTCTAACATAGTAGGAAGATCAGAGAGAGGTTTAGAAACGTCACACTGTCACCAGTGAAACTAATTGAAATTGGAAATACTGATTTACAAGATGGCGGAAAAAGGATAGATATATACACCGAAAGACAGGCCCCTGGACTGAATGAGATATATCATGTAGTATGGCACATGTTGGAATTGAAGGATGGATCACTCAGTATGTACAATGCACATGAAAACATATTTCAAACTAAGAGATCGCCAGATTTGAGATTCTTCTTGCTTTTGATCGAGAACTGTAGAAATGATAGGACGGGGGGGGGGGGGGGGGGGGGGGGGGGGGGGGGGGGGGGGGGGGGGGGGAAGAGGAATGAACGAGCAAACGAAAGAAGAAATTATCAGTAAACGGAGCAAAGGGATTTTTATATACAATGGTTTCTTTTCCACCCAGCCCTGGAGCGAGAGAAAGAAACAAACAAAAAATGGTAAGAAAATAAATCAAGAATAACCAGAGGGAACAGGAACATACACATAAAAAGCTTACGCTATTCATTATGAGCAAACTGAAATCAACGGGGGAGGGGGAAGGGGGCACATATTTGTGATGTATCAACAAACATGAATGTTAAAAGAAAGTAGTGGGGTGGGGGAAATGGATAGGGAGAAGGGCTAATAATGGAGAGAGAGAGAGAGAGAGAGAGAGAGAGAGAGAAGAGAGAGAGAGAGAGAGAGAGAGACAGACAGACAGACAGACAGAGACAGAAGAGAGAGCGCACAGATAGTTCATTCAATAAGGGCCAAGCACACTTGTGAAGGTATGGTTAGAAATATAGTTACAGGTCCAACGATATTTTTCATAACTTGAGAGGTAAAGAGAGTCAACAGTCATGTACAGGTCGATTTTTACATTAATACATAATCAGCGAACTGATCGATAGTATTCTCATGCATAGAAGACAAGGCGCGAGCAACACAAGTCTGAATTGCAAACTATGCTTATTGCTCGCAAGCATTTAAATGCTCGCTGATGTCGTCCTGAGCAAGTCCATAAAATACTAAAACAGACTCATTACGTACGCACAAGTCTACCGAATGGACAAAATGTTAAGCACACTGCTCTAAAGTACCCCTTAAGAGTGTACAGAGCTAGTTATTTGAGATTTTGAATCCTAATATTGTCAAAATACATTCTGAAAGGTCTCTTCATATTCATGCAAACGGAGTTTTGGAATACAGTAGAGCACATTAAAATGTTTAGACACAGTAAATCTTTTAACAATGCTGAATATGAGCAAATCTGTTTCCTTATAGAAAATACCACGTCCATTTAAAGACATGTGCCGATACCGACGACGTGAAAAAAAAGGAAAGGTTATTTTCCCTGTCCTCTTTAATAGCGACCGTTTTCTGATTTAGCTTCTGCTGCCATCGCAAAAACGGATGCTGCTAAACACCATGGCGGCAGCGCCATGGCGACTGCTGCTGCTTGCTGCGCGTGTGCACGTGCATTTAACACAACAACTCTCGTTGCTGACTTTATTCTCAGAAATTTACGGTGGCGCTACTCTATCTCTCTCTCTCTCTCTCTATGTCTCCCGTCTCTCTCTCCTCCTCTCTCTCCTCTCTCTCTCCTTACCTTGGTATGTGTGTAAGTGTATGTGTACGTATGTGGTGAGTGTTGCGTGCGTGCGTGCGACGTGTATGTTAGTGTGTGTTTATGTGTGTGTGTGTATGCGTGTGTGTGTGCGCGTTTATGTTTGTGCAGTGCGTGCGTGTGTGTGTGTGGTGTGTGCGTGTGTGTGTTGTGTGTGTGGTGTGTGTGGTGTGTGTGTGTGTGTTGTGTGTGTGTGTGCGTTGTGTGTGTGTGTGTTGTGTGTGTGTGTGTGTGTGTGTGTGTGTGTGTGGGCGCGCGCGCGCGCGCGACGGACGCGCGTGTGTGTGAGAGAGGAGAGAGAGACGGAGGGTGGACGAGAGAGAGAGAGAGAGAGAGAGAGAGGAGAGAGAGAGAGAGAGGAGAGAGAAAGAGGGAGGAGAGGGGGGCGAGGGAGAGGGAGGAGAGGGAGAGAGAGAGAGAGAGAGAGAGAGAGATCAGAGAGATATGAAGCAGACAGTCAGATGAACAAGCAACAAATACAGACAGAGAGAGAGAGAGAGAGGGAGAGAGAGAGAGAGGGAAGAGACAGAGACAGAGAGAACAGAGATAGAGAGACAGAGAAATGATATTGACCTCATGTACATCCCTCCACTCCCGTGCCCTACAATCTCCTGCTCCGGCCCTTAACCTACCCCCCCCCCCACTCCCCGCTCAGTCTCCCCTCCCAGAATCACTCCCCGCCCAGTCTCTCCTCCTCCTCCCTTCATCCTCCTCGCTCTTGTCTTTCCCACCCATTTTCCTCCAGCAGCCTATTCCTTCATTCCTTTCAGCCAAAGACCAGTAGCACTCCCCCTGCTCACCCCATCTTGTCCCAGCTGAACCCGAACTTGTCTTACCCCGCTGCCAAGCAGAGAAACTGACAGATGAAACAACTTGATTCCATGCCCCCCTCTCTATATCAGTAGCAGAAAGGATGAGACAAAAACCAAGAGGAGACATTCAAATGAGTCATCAAGATGGATCTCACCTCTGTCAGAAATCCTGCGCCTCTCTCAGGACCTTGTCTCCGAATTCCTTTCAAAGATCGCTTGCCAGTATTACCGCTTTTGACACCGACCGGAGGGAGCGGGGGTGGGGGTGGGGGTGGGGTGGGGGGTTGGCGACCGCATCAGTACGGTAACTTATATATCTCTGGCCAGTTCGCTCCCCTGATGATGGAAAATGTTCTAATTGCCCGTTCCATCTGTCTGTCCCTGTCAGGAGATGATGAACAGCCCTATAAAGATCGTTCCAGTGACCGTGTGACAGAGGTGACTCTCCTAGGCTTTTCATTGGTCTCTTCTTCTGTGTCACCGCAGAGACATCCCCCCCCCCCCCCTCCCCCTGACACACGCCCATCCTCTAATCAGCTCAGTCCGACTCCTTAGACGCAGTAGCCACTCCTGGACTTGTCCCTGCCGCAGCAGCTCCCGACACCGACAGTCCACAGGGGAGGAGTCAGAGTCAAGTCGTCGTGGAGGCAACCCGCCAAAGGAGACACTGCACTGCTGCCTGAGTCACTCTGGTGGTGTTCAGTGGCGCCCTGTTTTGATCCAGCAGTGAGCAGGGAGACCACCTGCTAAGCTCTCTCTGCTGACGACAATGATTGTTTATACATGGAGCCGGTAGTGCGAGTGAGCGTTCTCCTGAGCGTTCTCTTGAGGTCACCATGACCGCGTGGCAAGAAGGGCCACAAAGTTGGATACTTGTTTTTGTCAATGCTGATCAATGATGATGATGATGATGTTATGATGATGATGATGATGATGTGATGATGATGATGATGATGATGATGATGATGAAGGTTATGCAGTAGGGTTTCATTCCAGTCCGAGACCGCAGGACAGGGCTGTTTCTATGTTTACCGTTAAGATACATCCCGGCGAACTCCAGACCCTGGAAAATACAGACACCTGCAGTGTTGGTCAAAGAAATTTGAGCCCATGTCAAAGTAAGCTGCGGGCAGGAGATGTTAGGGGCAGAAAAAGCCCACAAATAAAATGACACTGCTGGAATCGAACCCACGACTTCTCAGCCAGGAATCCGAGACGCTGACCAAATCGCGTCAGAGCGGCCGGTTGACCCCTCCAGTCCTTTGTCCGTGTCCACTTTAGGAAGGGTAGAGCCAAGGCGGTGTGTGTGTGTGTGTGTGTGTGTGTGTGTGTGTGTGTGTGTGTGTGTGTGTGTGTGTGTGAGAGAGAGAGAGAGAGAGGAGAGAGAGAGAGAGAGAGAGAGAGAGAGACAGAGACAGACAGACAGAAAGACAGACAGACAGAGGAGGGCAGATAACACACATGACCTCACTCACATTCCTCCACACCCATATCCATCCCCCCACACCACCCCACCCTCCCTCTCACGACCCCCATCCTCTGGCTGCTTCTTCTTTCATCCTCCCTCTTCCCCTTCTCTGTTCTCTTTCTCTCCATTTCTCTCGAGTCACCTGCCATCTCTTTCCTTTGCGCCAGTGACCACTAAAACCTCGCGGCGCGCACCATCCTGTCTGACTTCTTCTGAACCTGTGTTGCCCCCAGGAGGGAAACCGCACAGATTAAAACGACCTAACCTCCCTTTCTGCTTCCTCGGTGTCAGTGACTGGAGACGAACGACAAAAAGATAGCGGCTGCAAATCAGAGGACTCGTCAATCCAGAGCTTCCAGCTCCATCAGAAACGGTGCTAAGTTCGGACGTATTCTCAGTCATATTCTTTTCAACGGTGACTGCCAGTTGTGTGTTCTTCTTGCCGGCGATCTGTGGGTGGGGTTTGCTGTGTATGAGTTAGGTCCTTGCACCATCCCTGTCACGCCCCCGCTCCTCCTGATTATGGAAATGGACGAAAGGTCCTGTAGTAGCATCTGTCCCGTTCCGTCCGTGTGAGGAGGTGATGGAGGAGGTTTTCAACATCGATCCGGTGACGGGTACTTGAACTGAAGTTCCATGGAGGGGTGTGTGGGGTTTTGCTTTGAGGAGGGTCTACGTTTGGGGAGAGGGGGGGGGGGGGGGGGGTGATGGAGATATGGTGCGGTGGGATGGGATGGGGTGGTTGTGTGTGTGTGTGTGTGTGTGTGTGTAGTTAGACTATCCTCACTGGCTGCCTAGGGGTGCCGTTTTAATTCTGCTTTTGAGCCCATGGTGGTGAGAATGAAAAGTCAGGCATATCGTCCTGTCTGACTGGCCAAAAACCCATTTCATCTCCCCAAAAGGAGCGAACCTGGACAGATGAAATGAAGAGTCTGGGAAACGTTACAACCAGGACAGACGAAGTGAACAGTCTGGCAACTCCACGTCCTATTTCCTGCCTCCAGCCTCCCATGACAGCTGATGAATGGAAAGGCGGTTCATCAGATCACTAGTCAAAGCGAAGCTCACCTCCATTAGCAACTCCCCCCCCCCCCCCCCCCCCCACCCCCCTGACGGATAGAGTCTCCGTCTCCCTTTTCAAAGATGGCTGCCGGGACTGCCGCTTCTGACGTTGATCAAGGGTCGCTTGCCGCATTAGTAAGGTCACATACATTTTGTGGAAAGTTTGCTTCCCCCTCTCTCCTCTCCTCCCCTCCCCTTCCTCCTCCCTCCTCCCTCTTCATTCTTTCAACCTCTCACTTTCTCTCTCTCCTCTCTCTCATCAAGGAAATGTGAACATTTTTTCGTCTGCACCGTCTGTTTATCAACGGGAGGGCTGGTCTGGAATACTTTTTGAAAAGATCGACCGAGTGTGTGTGTGTGTGTGTGTGTGTGTGTGTGGTGTGTGTGTGTACATAGATAAATATGTCAGATAGATAGTGAAACTGCCGATTTCAAGTGAAAACAGCCGATTTCAAGACTTTAGACAATGACTATTTTTTACGTACATGGTCATCAGTCTTCTTGACATAACCGCAAAATGCATTCTTTGTCTGAACAAAGAAATACCGCATTTAAACTGTTCAGAGTCATGTGTCACGAATACAATCAGAATGAGCGCAAATGAGTTAAAAGATTGCTTGAGGTGTTTTAATGTGATGATGATGTTTGCATTGTATATATACGCTAAACTGATCGAGTCCACTGTTCAACTATAGGATTCTTCCTGTATTCTACATATTTGTTTCTGTTAGGTTAAAAGCAGATTTTGTTTATATGACATGTGAAATATGAATGTGTTGAAAATAAAAGAAATGTCAGTACAAACACGATCTTGAAAAAGTCAAGAGCTGATGGATTCAGGAGGAAGAAAGAAGGAGGACGAAAAAAGGAGGAAGAAAAAAACGGATAGAAGTCTCCGTCTCCCTTTTCAAAGATAAGTCTGCCGGAGGAGGGGCGGCGGAGGAGGGGGAGGGCAAGGAGGGAGGAGAAAGGCGGAGGGGAGGCGAGGAGGGGGAGTGAGGTAGGGAGGAGGAGGGAAGGAGGAGGGGAGGATAGGAGGAGAGGCGAGGAGGAGGAGTGGGAGGAGGGGGGGGGAGGGGGAGGGGAGGACAGAGTAAGGGGAGGGAAGAGGGGGGGAGAGGGGGAGGAGAGGGAGGAGGAGGAAGGAGGGAAGGGGAGGAGAGGAGAGGGAGGGGTAGAATGGAAGGGGAAAGGAGGATGGGAGAGGAAAGGAGGAGAAAGAGGAAAGCGGAGAAGGCGGGAGAAGGAGGGAAGGGAGGTAAGGGAGAGGGTAGATCGCGTGTAGGAGGAGAGAGGTGGAGGGGAGGGGAGGAGGAGGAGGAGGGAGGAAGGAGAGAGGGGGAAGGAGGTCAGGAGGACAGCGGATCTAGTCCTGGAGGAGGGGAACGAGATGGAGGACGGAGGAGGCGGAGGAAGCGAGCGAGGTAGAAAAGGAGGGAAGGGGAGGGTAGGAGGAGTGAGGTAAGAAGAGGAGGCATGAGGAGGCGGGAGACGGAGAGGGAGGAGGAGGAGCGGGGCGGAGGTGGGGGTGAGGACGGGCGGAGGAGGGGGGGGAAACAGGATAGAGAAGAAGAGAGGAGGAGAGGAGGGGAGGAGGAGGAGGCGAGGGAGAATCCGGGTAGACAGCGCGGAGGAGAGGACCGACAGGAGGAGGAGCAGGAGGGAGGAGAGGAGAATCAGAGGGGTAAGAGGAGCGACAGGGACGAGAGGGAGAAGGGAAAGAAGAGAAGAAGGAGAGGGGGCTGAACGCAAGGAGTCAGGAAGATGGCAAATTAGAATCAGCGGAGGCGGAGGAGAGGGCGGGAGGCGGGGAGGGAGGGAGGGGTTAGGGTGAAGGGGAGTGGAGGCATGTTTCGGCGGAGGAGGGGGGACGTCTAGGAGGAGACGGAGGGGGAGGAGGGCAGGAGGAGGGGGGAGGAAGGGAGGAAGGAGGAGGGGGAGGAGGTGGAGAGGAGGAGGAGAGGAGGGCGGCGGAAGGAGGGAAAGGAGGAGAGAGAGGGGAGAAGGAGGGAATAGGAGGGGATGGGAGGGAGAGAGGAGGAAAGGACGGAGGAGAGAGGAGAGGAGGGAGAGGAGGAGGAAGGAAAAGGGAGGCGGAGGGAGAGGAGGAGGAGTAAAGGAGGAGAGGAGGAGGAAGTTAGGGAGGGGAGGAGCGGAAGGAGAAGAGAGGAAGGAGGAGGGAGGAGGGAGGGGAAGCGGAGGGAGGAGGAAAGGAGGAAGGAGGAGGAGGGGGAGGAAGGAGTAGGGAGAGAGGAGGAGGGGGCAGAGGAGGCAGAGGAAGGAGGAGCAGGAAAGGAGGAGGAGGGACGAGAGGGAGGGAGGAGGGTAAGGAGGAGGGTGAGGTAGGATAGGAGGAAGAGGAGGAGGAAGGGAGGAGGAGGAGGATGAGACGGTAGGAGAGGAGGAGAGGAGGAGGAAGGAACAGGCAAAAGGAGGGAGAGGAGGAGAGGAGGCAAGGATGAAGAGGTAGAAGGAGGAACAGGAGGAGGGGAAAGGACGGGGAGGAGGGGGAAGAGGAGGAGGAGCAGGAGAAGAGACAAGAAGAAGAAGAAGAAGAAAGAAAAGAAGAGAAGAAGAAGAAGGATTCTTTTTCAGCAACAACCCTCAAACCTACAAAAAAAAAAAAAGCTATGTAGACATCGAACAAAAACAAAGGGGAAAAAACACCACGTGCCTGCTAAAAAAACAAAAGAACAACAAAAAAGCGCTATACACAAGCAAAATAAACAGCTGTCTCTCACTGTAGACAGTGTATAGCCTCATTGTGCAGAGAGCAATAGAAACAGCTGCCCAGGACGCGCAGAGAAGGACAAAACAAATGGCAAAGACTTTCGGAGGAAACAATGGTGAAGGGGACCAAAGAGGGACTGAACAGAGAAAAAGTCAAGAGAATGAATGAATGAATGATTTATTGAGGAAAGCTTACAAAGCACCATTTTCACGTAGAGGGTGCGGTGGGGGGGTAGGGGACAACATGTAAATGCCAAAGACTAAATGCACACAATTCCAATCAGAGAGCAACATCGTGATTGGGGAAAATCAGGAAGCACTGAACTAACATCGGACACCGATGTGACTGTCCATGTGACTGGCAACAAGTTTCTCCATCATCACCAGGATTTCCGTTGTTGACAGCCCGTGCTATTTGCTGGCAGTCACTTCCACGTCTTGCCGATGAGCAGGGTGAAAACTGTCCATTGTTCTTGCCATGTCCTGAAGATACTCCATGATGTCCCTGATGGTCACGTTGTCAGACAGATCCCTCTGTGTTTCATTCACCTGACAAACTGTCTTTGCTGTTGTCTGTACACTGTGAGTCACTGTCACTTTCAGTTGCCACGACCTCGTCAGTTTCAAGTTGTGTCGTAGTCTCTGCACTAGCTGGGGTCTCGTTATTATTACAAATATCATAACCACCCCTCAACACAGTCTGACTGACATGAGTCGACAGACTCTATGCCCAGCGACAAGGCTCCATCGTGTCTGACTGTCACAGTGTCTTTATCACACGGCCCCCATGTCGATAGGCTCTAAACGTGTCACTAGGTCTGTACCATGTAGGCTGGGAGTTATTTCTTGCGGCGCATTGTGGAGAGATACTTCGAGGGGTAGAGGGAAGACCTTTGACAGGCATGCTGGAAGATATTGGCAGAAATTCATCAGAGCAGATGAAACCACGTCTTGCTGGGAGCCAGGCAAAGGAGGCTACGAGAGATGAGAGCGCAGAGGAGAGAGGAGAGAGAGGAGAGAGAGAGAGGGAGAGAGCGAGGAGAGAGAGAGAGAAGGGAGGGAGAGCCCTGAGAGGAGAGGGCCGAGAGAGAGAGGGGAGAGAGAGGAGGAGAGAGAGGGAGAGCGGAGCGAGAGAGAGAGAGAAGAGAGAGGAGAGGAGAGTAAATTACAAGCTCATAATTTCTATAAAAACAAAGGGAATAAAATTTAGGCCAATACTAAAATGCCGGCGACAGCAAAGTATTCTGAATGTAGATACTAACTATCATCTGATGGAATAATCATTAGCATCTCCGATCACATAAACACGAATACACAAACACAGACACGTACGCGCGCGCGCGCGCGCACCGCGCGCGCACACACACACACACACAAACAAACACCACACACACACACAACACACACGCACACACAACACACAGATATAAAAAACGCATTGACCACCGAAAGCTTATATATTCCCGCGTGACATCATGAAATACATAATCCGACAGCCTACTAACCCCCAAGGCTTTAAAACTCATTCCTCTAGAACTAGGGATCTTAGGAGAGAGGAGGCAGATGTCGGGCGTGGGGGGTTGACGGCGGGGGGGGGGTTGGGGGGTGGGTGGAGGAGGGTGGAGGTTAAGTTTGGAAAAACGGGTTAACACGGAAGAGGGTTAACTTCTTTCCCCGTCAGCTGTGATAGAGGGCACCACGTCTGTCAATATCAGTCAAGGTCTGGCAGACCCAGTCCTCCTCTGGCTGTCAAAGGATCGATGGTTGGCCATGGGATGACAGATGCCATGTTCTCTTCTATCTGTCTGTCTCTGTTTTTCTGTCTCATCTCCGTCTCGGTGTCTCTCTGTCTCTGTCTCTTCTGTCTCTCTTTTATTTCTCTCTCTCGCTCCTCTACTCTCTCTCCTCTCCTCTCTCTCTCTCTCTCTCTCTCTCTCTCTCTCTCTCTCTCTTCTCTCTCTCTCTCTCTCTCTCTCTCTCTCACACACAACACACACACACACACACACACACACACACACACACACACACACACCACACACAGCCTGTCTCTCTCTGTCTCTCACTGTCTCTGTCTCTCTCTGCCTGTCAGCCTGCCTGCCTGACTGTCTGTCTGTCTGTCAGTCTATGTCCCTGTCCCTATCTCTTTCTTTCTCTGTGTCTTTCTATCTGTGTCTCTCTATCTCCCTCCCCCCCCTTCTCTCTTCCCTCTCTGTCTGTCTCTTCTCTCTCTCTCTCTCTCTCTCTCTCTCCGCCCCTCAGTCCCTCTCCTCTCTCTCTCTCTCTCTCTCTAGCCGCCGTGGCGAATGGTTAGCGTCACGGACTCCCGGGCTGGGAGGTCGTGGGTTCGAATCCCATCAGAGTCATGTGGGTTTTTTGCCCCCGACCGGCTCCTACCCAGAGTTGAGTTGCTGCGGACTCAGTTGGGAAGACTGGGACCACACAGTCGAGTTTCATCCACTTAATGGATGCGTTTCTGAGAGTGTTGCTCAAATTTCCTGACCAACACTGCAGGTGCTGTATCTCTCGGGCCTGGTTGACGCCGGGATATATTATGAAAGGAAGCGTAGAGTACAGCCCTGTCATGTAGTCTCAGACCGAAATGGAAATCCGTAGCATCATCTTAATCATCCTCATTCTCATCGATCAGCATTAAAAAAAAGTCTCAAATTCTGTGGCCCTTCATGCCCTGCTCCCATGGTGACCTCAATTTCGATGTCCTCTTCACGTCTGTGGCCTTGGTTTGGTTCCGTCGGGGTCACCGGTATCGGTGTGTCTTCCGGTGGGTTGCCTCTTGACGACTTGACATTGACTGCTCCCTGTGGATTGCCGGTGCGGCGGGGCCGACCGGGCTGTGGCTGTGGACGGGGTCTCGGAGAGAGAGAGAGAGAGAGAGAGAGAGAGAGAGAGAGAGAGAGAGAGAGAGGAGAGAGACTGAGGGGCGGTTTGAGATATACCCCCCTCTCTCTCTCTCTGCGTGTGTGTGTGTGTGTGTGTGTGTGTGTGTGTGTGTGTGTGGTGTGTGTGTGTGTGCGTGCGTGTGCACAGCGCCGTAGTTTCTTCGAAATGTGATGTATCGTGTGACGCTTCATTTTCCTGTGTGGAAGTGTATTCTTCTACAGTTTATAAAGCACTGTACTGAAGTATGTTGTGTTGTTTTGCTTAGTGCGATGTTGTAACATCCTGCCTTGCCTTGTATCATTTCGAATCATGGTATTGCATTGTACTGTGCTGTGCTGTGCTGTATTGCATTAATTTCTTCGTCATGTAGCAATACTCCGGTGGGACATCAAGACTTGTCCTCTTAATAAAGAACACCTCGTTTTCTCGTCTAATTCAATCAGAGTACTCCCACTTTGCCGCTCCATCTTTCTGGCGTGGAGAGGAAGAACTAACGAGCATCTGAGATTCGAACCCTTGACCTCAGCGGACCTCCGATCATGCAGACCACATGCCTATTATACGATCGGGGTCATGATGTGCAGCATCACATGCTCATTCAGCGGCAGCACAGAACTGAACTCATATGCATAATCAATTCAGATTCAACTTTGCGTATAGTTGACTTATCTTGATCTATACTGCTCCGAAAACCAGATGGTATCTGATTATAACAACATCAAAATGCTAAAAATGACTGGAGGTGTATGGAAAGAGGGGAGCTGGGTTGGTCGTGTATAGAACGAAATAATGGTGTTTGCCAGTCTTGACAAGAGCCGGGTGAACATGATTTGAAATATATTTTATGTAATAGTGCGAAAATGCTCTCTCACGAGGTCTGGACAGCAAAAGGTCGGTTAGAATTAAAGCCCCAAATCATGCCAGAGTTGTGGGCCCTGATTCCATGCTCTCTAAAGGGAGCGAACTACATCGAGGTCATGACTCATGAGTGTCCTTCTGATCTCCCTTTTTTTTTTTTTTTGTTTTTTTTGCCATGTCTGAACTCAAAGCTACGCCTGTAGAATGGTCGGGTGCCTCGTGGCTAAGGGTCCTTGAGGCTTGGTGTATTAATCACTCTGCCATCGGATACTTGTTGTATGTTGGGACATTTGAGCCTTATGGAGTTTAATCCATTGCAAAGTGAGGCGACTGCAGGCGGAAATCTAAACAAATGTTAAAATGGAATTGATAGAAAACCGCGCAAAAAAAAAAAAACGTATACAAACGAATCACAAGACACAAGACTTCCTTCAGGCAAGATACAAAACACTCAGGACAACGAACATGGACAATCACATGAGCAATCACAAGACCTAAGAGGTCAAAACGCGTCGTGTTTTGTCCTGTGAATCGTTTGTCAACGGTTTTTGTTTTGTTTTGTTTTGTTTTTTGTTATGCGGTTCGCTATTAATTACATTTAAAGTTTCTTAAGGAGTTTAGTTTTTTTACTAGATCCCCACGAGCAGACCTGGATGTGTTTCCGTGTTGTCAGCTGTCTCTGCCATTGCTGTTAGGGCTCTGCTGGTCCTTTTCTTCCTTGGAACCCAGAGACGTTTCATCAGATCATAGGTACGTGTGCCCGCAAATCTACGCTGCATTCCTTTCTTTCTTTCTTTCTCTTTTTTTTTTTTTTACCACTACGCATTCCGATTTTCTTGCATCTTTCATATCAGAGCATGTTTCTTATCTTTTAAAAATAGCATTCTTAGAATTAGAATCTCCCAGGTGTTTGGTACTTTGTTCTTGCGTCCATGTGTATGACTTTTGTTCTTTCGTCCATGTGTTTGACTTTGAACAGAGACCGTGTAAGACTGCGCGCGGGAAAAAAAAAAAAAAAAAGCAGCAGCCGCAAACGATTCATAACGTATTCGAAACCAATACGGTTCACTAATTCATGTGATCATCTTCTCTTCCCACCCACCCCACCCCATCCTATCCCCACACCTTCGCCCCCACCCATTCTATTCTTCACGTGTGTCTTGTTTTGAGAACGCCTATTAATTTTCCTTTTAACATGATCGACTGTTTAAAGTCGTTTAACAATTAACATTAAATGAAGAACAATGTCATTAACAACACAAAAAATCGACTGTTTCAAGTCGTGTTAACATCAACATAAAATAAAGGAAAATGTTTAAAAAAAAAAAAAAAACACCCAAAATCCTAGAATCTCCCAATACCAAAAAATCGAATAAACCAAACCAAACAAACCCAAATATAAAATAGCCAATCTGGCAACCACAAACAACGAAACGCCCCTTTATCCTGACCCAAGACAGAAAGGTATTAATCCTGTCAGTTCCGCTTTCTGTTACTTCCTCTGCGCGTCCGTCAGCCGTCACGTGACTAATGGTGTCGGAAAGCGAGACACATCCGGCGGCAAGAGGCAAATAAACGTCAGGGTAATGTCGTTAAAGCCACTTTGGCAAATAACGCTGGTTGTGAGTTAAGACAGGCAATAAGCTGGCTACAAGGCTGCTTCTCTGATCGATTCTATCAGAGAGAGAGAGAGAGAGAGATGAGAGGAGAGAGAGAGAGGAGAGAGAGAGAGAGAGAGAGAGAGAGAGAGAGAGGGGGGGGGGGGGTAGGGAGGGAGAATTAGTATCTGTTGTCGCGCGCGTGTAATTGCTGTCAGTAATTTTCGCTTTCCTTTAATGAAATCAATATCTTCTTGCATGGGTAATGTTTTCTTTTTTACTTAAACATGTCGTTGACGTCCTCTTATTATTTTTTTTTTTTTTTGTTATCCTATTGACCTTGGTGAATGTGTGTGTGTGTGTGTGTGTGTGTGTGTGTGTGTGTGTGTGTGTGTGTGTGTGTGTGTGCGTGCGTGCGTGCGTGCATGTGTGTGTGTGTGTGTGTGTGGGGGGGGGGGGGGGCGCGCGCGCGTGAAGAAAAGGTTTGCGTGCGTGCGTTCGTACGTGTGTGTGTGTGTGTGTGTGTGTGTGTGTGTGTGTGTGTGTGTGTGTGTGTGTGTGTGTGTGTGTGTGTAACAGAAAGAGAGAGAGAGAGAGACTGATTGTTTATTTCATAATAGGCTATTGTCTTTAAGAAGCGTTGTAGGTGGGGGTGGGGAGCTGGGGATGAATATGGACAAGCATAATATTATAAACAAATTCAATAAAAGGAAAATAACACTTAACCAAGAACACGCTGCGCTCCGGAGTTTCAAATCTTTGTGTGGGCACAACACAAACTGTTTAGCAATATCCTCTCAAGGATAAACTGTAAGAGAGAGAGAGAGAGAGGAGAGAGAGAGAGAGAGAGAGAGAGAGAGAGAGAGAGAGAGAGAGAGAGAGATTTTTTTTTTTGTATCCATAACGTTAAGCTCTTCCTGATATGGGGGTAATTGCTAAGGTTTGTGAACACACTCAATGCAATATGCACATATGTTCTTAACACAACACACACATACACAATGTGCAACGCGCGCGCACACGCTTCCACACGTGCTCTTTCGCAGACCACTCTCCTATCCCCCATACTGTCTACACTGCCTCTGCCCACTCCCACTACTCTCTCTCTCTCTCTCTCTCTCTCTCTCTCTCTCTCTCTCTCTCTCTCTCTCTCTCTCTCTCTCTCTCTCCCTGGCTTTCTCCTTCATCCTTTCCCTCCCACCCAGATAAGATGAATTCAAGGTTTTAAGAATTTCAACCCTTTTGTCCTTTGTGGAATGTGGAGGAGAAACATCGTGCACTTGGCATACAAAACCCAGGGTCGACTCGATTAAAAAAAAAAAAACAAAACAAAAAAAAAAACCTTTAAACATTAGTCGTCATTTAGTAAATATTCAGTTAGTTCTGTTTTCTTTCTTTCGCATTTGCAACCCGAGAGCAATGAAAGAATCTCGCAATCCTTTTAATACAATTTCATTGATACTTTAAAAAAAAAACACGTTTTATCACGGCGCATTGATTAGATACACCGGATAACGATTTCAATATAAAACAATTCTTCAGGGTATCTTCGTTGCAGTACAATGGAACAAAAAACGAGCTTTATCTTCCAGTCAGATGTCACAAGATGAACAGCTTGGCATTTTCCTAATTATTACAATCATTTAAGAAACTTCTCTCACAATCGTAAAGCCACTTATTCCTAGAGGAACTTTTGCAACGTTATTTCCCCGCCGGCAGATACGTGCGGTATATATATTTCTCAGGAACACATCTCTGAATAAACCCTAACGTCTCCAGTTGTCATTATTCTCTGTCTGCGAATACCGGAATTGCTTGCTACTTTGAAATGAAAGTTTATCTTTAAAGCTTATTAACAAAACTGAAAAAGGAATCGAGCCTGATGTACAATGCCTTGGCTTAGCCACACAGTACAAAATCCATTTCTGACAAATGTTTTGTACATTGGACATTTAACTAAAATGTCCAGATTTATATAATGAGTAAAACATATTATACGCTTTTTTGTACATAGTCTACACGTAGATTAGTTAAAAAGCGTTGGGCAATATTTAATGCAATAACACAAGTTCTGATATGCACCAGGTATTGTTCAGTTGATCCTTATGTTTGTTTGTTTGAGGTGCGTAGGGGGGGACGTTCACGAGTGTGTTTATGACGGTATGTGTATGCTGCTTTTATTGACAATCTTCCTGAGAATCCCACACTTTTGCCATATGAATGAAGCCGTGTTCAAAATGAATTTTCATCACTTCCATAGTATCTGCCTTCCGTTTTGTGCGAGCCTCAAACAAAACCGCACTAACATTCAGTCTTGTTTTAATTCCATTCACGGGATTCGTTTCTTTAGAGACACATTTCCTCATTTGTGAGTGTCCACTTATCCTTGACACCATGACATTTCTCTTAGAGATTAACCATCAAACTCAATCAACCCGCTTTTCTGTTCAGGCGGTTAATTATTTACAGTTCAGCAACATCTTCGTACACTCAGACAGGAACCCCAAGAGGCACTGACGAAGGCTGCTGTGCGGTGGAGGTCTTCCAGAGATCCATAGAGCTTCTCCCTCGTCGATGTGTTGACAGGCCATGTCTCTGCCCTTAGCTTTCTGTGTGTGGGACAGTCCTGCGGGCAGTGTTCCACAGTCATTGGGGCTGTACTGCATAAGCACCCTGAAGACTCGTGGAATTCTGTGAGCACGTGGGCCAGCAACCTAACTAGACAACAAAACAGCATTATAAACAAATAACCACAACAGAAACAGTTCTAGGGCACCAGGAACAGGCTAGATATCATGCTTTCCTGATCTGGCCGAAACCCATGGCTAACGGGATGAAAAAGAATAATACTAAAAAAAAAAAAAATAAGTGAGGGGCTTAGCGCCCAACCTTTTCTCACCCCTCTTTATGTCAGTCACAATCATCAGTATAACATTAGTCGCCTTTTCAACCCAAACATATTACCGTTGATACCTCACAAGGCATGAAAAGTTTTCTAGGAACTCGGGTTTTCCTGAAAATGCGCTGTGCATGTTCACGTTTAATGAATCAACAGTTTTCTTGAATTTACGATGGTGACATAACGTGTTTGCATTTTTGCCTAGAAAACGTTACTTACCATTGCATAGAATGCAGAAATCTGATCTGATAAACGATACCCTTCCCTGAAACCTCCTTGTTTTTCAATGATCTTCAGTTCCTGTTTTCCCCCACGTAGTGCGTCTTTCATTCAGTGTGGGGTGTACACCCTGGTTACTAAAGCTATACCTCGATAGATACTAGGCGAATCTGCATCTTATCTTGTTTTTAAATGTACTTCAATAGATTCTGACCGGTCAGTATGGGAAAAAAATCTAAATGAAACATTTCTTTCATGGAAATGAGCAACATGAACGTAACTGAAAAACTGCATTTAGAAGCATCTAGTTGACACTATTTTAGGCCACGAGGTTTTTTTCGCAGATTTGGAGAGAGAGAGAGAGAGAGAGAGAGAGAGAGAGAGAGAGAGAGAGAGAGAGAGAGAGAGAGAGAGAGAGAGAGAGAGAGAGAGAGAGAGGAGTCTTTCCTCTATAGAAAGCAGTATCGGTTTTCGCGAAAATAATGGGTTTAATTCAATTTGTATATGTTGCCTTCATCATTCTTGTTTTGTTGTGTTGTTTTTCTCTTATTCTTACTCTCATTGACCGTGCCGATGAGAGAGAGCGAGCGGCGCGCGCGCGACGCGCGCGCGCGCGCGCGCGAGAGAGAGAGAGAGAGAGAGAGAGAGAGAGAGAGGAGAGAGAGAGAGAGAGAGAGAGAGATAGAGATTTTGGTGGCGATGGTGCTATTATTCTGATTTTCGACGATGTCGCTGTGGCTGTTTGTTGTCGTTGCCTACACAAGCAAAAAATCTCCCCCAAAACAGTTCCATATAAGCTCAGCAAAACCTGTGTGTTCAGTACGTCTCCTGTAAGTTTTTTTTTTTTTTCATGTGTGTGTGTGTGTGTGTGTGTGTGTGTGTGTGTGTGTGTGTGTGTGTGTGTGTGTGTTCGCGCGCGCGCGCGTGTGAATGTAAATTCCAGTGAATATGACATTTTCGGACGATACATGACATAAGTAGCATTGCTGCTTTCTTACATCATGCCCTCCATAAACACGTGACAAAGAATGCAAGTCGGACATGATAGCACAGAAGCAGATTCCTTTGTCCACGAGGGATGGACAGTAAGCCGAAAAAAAAAAAAAAAAAAACTAACAGTTCGTACCCTTCGTTAGTGGTCATGTCCTATCGGACCAGCTGACAGACTAGTCTGTTTCAATTGACTTGAAAATTTCATTCTAGTCCAGTGTACATTTCTTTGTGATAAATGTGAAAATATCTATGGTGGCCAACTCTCTCTCCCTTTTATTCT
>JADBJO010003634.1:154045-156545 GCA_016801955.1 Conus betulinus | reverse complement strand
GGGATTTTGGCGATTGCTGGATAAATAAGTAAGCAATCCGTTTCCAAATGTTGTTTGCTCATAATGATCTAAGTACCTGTGCGTTCGGTTTTTCTTTTAGTCCAGTTTTTTTTTTTTTCACTCTGTTAAATCTCGTGTGTAATCTCATCTTCTCTCTCTGTCTCTCTCTCCTGTCCTCTCTCTGTCTCTTATCTTCTGTCTCTCATGTCTCTGTCACTGTATCTCTGTCCTGGTCTGTCTGTCCGTCTGGTCTCTGTCTCTCTGCTCCTTCTTGTCACTCCTTCCCCGCTTCCTGCGTCCCTTGCCCCATCTCGCCCAGGTCCCTCCACTCCCGCCTAATACCCCCCCACCCCTTCCCCCATCTTCATCCCCCCGTATCTCACTCATTCCGAATACCCCCCCCCCCCCCCTCCCCCCCCCCCCCCCACCCCCCCCACCCCCCCCCCCCCCCCCCACCCCCCCCCCCCCCACCCCCTTTCTCTTCTTCATCCGTCTAGTCGTTCCCTCTTCCTTTTTTACACATCCGCTTTGATCGTCTTGAACTTCCTCTCGGTCGGTCACACACACACACACACACACACCAACACACACACCACAACACACACACACACACACACACACACACACACAACACACACAAACACACACACACACATAGGCGCACACACACACACACACACACACACACACACACAACACACACACAACCACACACACCACACACACGCACACACATAGGCGCGCGCGCGCACACACCACACACACACAACACCAATACGCACAACACGCGCGCGTGCGCGCGTATATGCACACACACACACACACACACACACACACACACACACACAACACACACACACGTGCGCGCGCGCGCGCGCACACACACACACACCCCAAACATACATACACACACACACGCACGCGCGCGCACACACACACTTACACACGCGCGCCGCGCGCTCGCGCGTGCGCACGCACACAGGTAAGAGAGAGAGAGAGAGAGAGAGAGAGAGAGAGAGAGAGAGAGAGGAGAGAGAGAGAGAGAGAGAGAGAGAGAGAACACACTAAGCTGATACTCAGAGCAAAGCAGCCTGAGTAAATAGTGACGCTGTCTTCACATTTCCGGTGACGCAGAGCGAACATTTGAATGAAATGGTTGCTTTGTGTCACCGGATATGTTCCGCTTTCAAGCCCAAACTAATCACGTGACAACTAACGAGATTCCAGGAAATTTTTTTTCTCTTTCTCTGTGGTTTTTCTCAGCATCTGTGTATGTATGTATGTGTGTGTGTGTGTGTGTGTGTGTGTGGTGTGTGTGTTGTGTGTGTGTGTTGTGTGTGTGTGTGTTGTTGTTGTTGTTGTTGTTGTTGTTGTTGTTGTTGTTGTTGTTGTTCTTCTTCTTCTTCTTCTTCTTCTTCTTCTTCTTCTTCTCTTCTTCTCTTCTTCTTCTTCTTCTTCTTCTTCAGTTTAAACGTCTTCCCACTAAAAGTGATATCAGACGATGTGAGTGTGTGTGAGTGTGCGCGCACGCATGCGTGTGTGTATGTGTGTGTGTGCGTGCGTGCGTGCGTGCGTGTGTGTGAGTGTGTGGTGTGTGTGTGTGTTGTGTGTGTGTGGTGTGTGTGTGTGTGTGTGTGTGTGTGTGAACATGTGCATGCCTGCATGATTCAAATACAGGAACAAATAAAAACACCCCCCCCCCCCCCCCCCACCTCAAAGAAAAACATTATTTAAAGTGAAAAAAAAATCCATTACACAATATGTAAAACTATAGGGAACGCGTCCAATGGCCACTTTGTCAGTTCTTGAGCACTGTCAATCATATTTGGATAGGTAGTACGATGCAGGTCGATTAATGTCCTCTCCCTCTCATCTCTCCTCTCCTCTCCTCTCCTCTCTCTCTCCCTCTCTCTCTCTCTCTCTCCTCTTCTGTTGTCTTCTTTCTTTCTAATCTGACCCCAACCCCACCTGCTCCTCCTGTTCTGTTCAATCTACTATGTCGTCGCACTTTTCCCTCAGCCTCATCTTTGAGCTCAACTGGTGTTCATAAATACCTCTCTCTCTCTCTCTCTCTCTCCTCTCTCTCTCTCTCTATCGCTGGCTCTCTCTCGCTATGCTATGGTCTGAGGGGGCGAACTGACAAACCCACCTACCTTGTTCTGTTCTCTCTATCCACTCTCTCCCTCATTCTCCTCTTGACTCATATCTCCTCTCTCTCTCTCTCTCCTCTCTCTCTCAATCCTCTCTCTCTCTCTATTCATTAGGGGCAATGGCCTAAATAAGAATTAAACATCTGAACTGAATCTGTGTGTTGTGTGTGTGTGTGTGTGTGTGTGGTGTTGTGGTGTGTGTGTGTGTGGTGTGTGTGTGTGTGGTGTATGTGTGCGTGTGTGTGTGTCTTTGTCTCTCTCTCTTTCTCTCTGCTACTGACTCTCTGTGTCCCTCTCTGTCTCTCGTCTGTGTCTTTGTCTCTGTCTCTGTCTCTCTCTCCTCTGTCTCT
>JADBJO010003634.1:146545-149045 GCA_016801955.1 Conus betulinus | reverse complement strand
GAATTCGCGGAGTGTTCTCGAAAAGAATCATTGCTACCTGTTTTTCAACCAAAATAAATTCACAGTGACTGGTGATAGATGGGCAAAGAGAGAGAGAGAGAGAGAGAGAGAGAGAGAGAGAGAGAGAGAGAGAGAGAGAGAGAGAGAGAGAGAGAGAGGAGAGAGTTTCTTAACATATCTCGTTGTATTTTCCTATCATACGTGTATTCACATGATCACGAAATTTCCACGTTTGTGCGTGTGTGTGTTTATTTGTTTTCTATCTAGTTTTCCTTATCAGCGATCGTATTTCTAGTTTTCTTTTTTAGTAACCCAAATTTCCTGTATTATTTCAATTTTCAGTACATCTGTGAGTTACAGAGGATGTATCATCCAAGCGAATGTTTGTTGCTACAATGTAAACAGACTCAACTGTTTTCTCATGCATATTTGTTGATAAACACATCACTTGAAGCTACGACAATTTTTGGTTTGCAATGTTCATGCACATCATACCGATAAGAATAATATCATTTATCAAGACAATCTGCTACTGGTTTACCTCAGTACTTCAACATCCAAACAGAACACCTGTTTCAGTAAGATTAATAGCCACCCCTATCCTGCTACGTATCAAAGTTTCAATTCTTTTTGTCCCGAGTGCATACATTGATGAATATTGATAAAGGACTTTTTTCAATGAAATCGGTATCATCTACACAGTAATCACATTTGTTCGTATCCGTAACGTTCATCTTTTGCAGAATGAGCCCTCACAGAATCCACATGCTTGTGGCTCTGAGAGTGAACTTTCAGTTTGGTGCGTAGAATTCCCCTTCGATCTGTGGTTTTGAATTAGAAGTGCTTGCCTCACAACATGGGACATGCGTTGCTTTCGCCGGTGTTGAACCACTTTGGATCCAGTCAGTCCATGATTCAGGGTCCGCCTTGTAAAGGGCATTATATTCTAGAGTTTGTGCTTGCTTCAGATTGAACCCCAACACTTGCAGTTTCATTAACATCGAGCAATCGACTCTCCTTTCTGTGAATGACCTCTCTCCTAGTTTCAGTATTATGTTCAACCCTTTTCCGGAAACATAACACTTTACCTTTACATTTGTTTTTACATGTGAAATACTGTGAAATAACATTTGGCTGTCTAGATTGACGTGATTTATTTCCATGATTTGTGTTTCATGTTTATCACGCAAAAAAAGCTGTAAAAGCTTCTTTCAAAAAAAGCACTTTGACTTCACGACTTGGGAGAGTGGGGACCGGTGTGTGGGCAGGCAGTGGTCCTTATAGCTCTGTGCACCGACAAGTGAAGACGGCAGAAGTGAAAAGTTATATTCGGTATTGTTTCGAAGATTTTCGTATGAAATATTGATACAGACCGTTCACAAATTAAAAAAAAAAAAATTGTGGTTGCGTCTTCGATTAAAAAATAAACCTTACTCTTCTTAATATTTGTTCAATGAATGTCGGAAAGTGATATAGTTATTCTTAAGATCGTCTGCAAAAGGTCTGGAGGTATAGCAAATTCTTCATATGATTTTCCATCAGTTTCCTAATTTTTTTTTAGATCCTTCATGAATATCTATGTTGCACAGTAGCAGAAAAAATTGTTTAATGAAGGACATTTCTCAGAATAAACACTAATTTAGTTTTTTTTTTTTCTCCTTTGAGAACATTCTTAGAAGACTTGAGATTCACGCATGCGTAAATCTGTTATGCTCTCCTCTCTCTCTCTCTCTCTCTCTCTCTCTCTCTCTTCTCTCTCTCTCTCTCTCTCTCTCTCTCTTCTCTCTCTCTCTCTCTCTCTCTCTCTCTCTCGCACAGTCAAAGATTACTCGGAAGGTATACCCCAGCAGTTGGTCGTGATGAACATATTCATGAGTCGTCACGTGATTGATGCTTCGGCCAGCGGAACGTATTGATTGGCACGAACCAAACGACTTCCCAATACTGTAAAAAGACAGGCCGCCAAGAAGTCGCCGGCACAAATAGAGCAGTCGACTGCGTCAATCGTTTGTCAAGCTGTTTGTGTACGTCTTTAGTGGTTGGACTTCTCGTGAGAGAAAAACTAGACGGAATGGTAGAGAGAGGGAGCACATCATTCATAGCGCGTGGGGAAGAAAAAAAGGAGGAAAAGGAAGAAGAGGAGGAGGAGTGGAGGAGGAGGAGGAGGAGGAGGAGGAGGAGGAGGAGGAGGAGGAGAGTTAAAAAGATAGAAGTAGTAGCAGAAGAAGAAGAAGAAGAAGAAGGAGGAGGAGGAGGAGGAGGCGTTAGAGAGGAATAGAAGTAGCAGAAGAAGAAGAAGAAAAGAAGAAGAAGGAGGAGGAGGAGGAGGAGGAGGAGAGTTAGAGGAATAAGAGAAGAAGGCGAAGAAAGGAAGGAGGAGGAGGAGTTAGAGGAATAGAAGAAGAAGAAGAAGAAAAAAGAAGAAGAAGAAAGAAGAGAGGAGGAGGAGGGAGGAGGAGGAAGATGAGGAGGAGTAGGAGGAGGAGGAGGAGGAGGGAGG
>JADBJO010003634.1:136545-139045 GCA_016801955.1 Conus betulinus | reverse complement strand
GGTAATTGGGCATCAGATTATATAGTCAGCGTGTACATTAATCAACTGCTGCAAAACATGTGGGGGGCATCGATCAGTTATATATATCCGTACCGCCCGTTGTTTGGGAATTAACGGGGCAAACCATGTCCACCAGTTTCACCGTCAAGATATACCGGTAAAAAACTGTTGAAAACTAAATACCCTGAATGTCCTTGTTATGTTGTCAGACGTTGTGTTTCTAAACAATGCCAATATTTCTCACATATGTTTTTTTTCCCCGTTGCTCTTCGTTATCTTGCTCAACAGTCGAGGTGAATTTACCCCCCCCCCCCCCCCCCCCCGCCCCCTTCCTCGCCTCAGCATTGTCTCTTTCGTGCACTCTTCAAAAGTCAGCTCAAGAACAGCACCAAAGCCACGAACGATGTGCACAAAGGAAGCATGTCCATGTGACACAGCTGAACGGGAACAGTGGAATCTTTAGAAGCTAGACTGCTATCAAGATTCCCAACCTGAATTTTAGAACCTGTATAATGAGTTTGTGAAACACGTGCGAGAGTTATTGAGTGGAAATAAATTGCTGTCTTCATTTGTTCGTCGTCGAATTTGATCTATGATGAAAAAAAGGAAGAAATTGAAAAAAAAAAATACTGAACTTAAAATGGAAGACGTGGAACAGTGTAGACACTGCACAGACAAGCTGTGAATGCTGTGAGCTGTCTGTCTTCAATCTTTGGGCACTTGTGTGTGTTCCACGAAGCGTTCAAAACATCTTTTCAACTAGTTTCAAAACGAGGTGAGTGAGGGCGGAAAATGAAGCAACATTTAAAAGGAAAGGGGGTTAGTTTCCGCCACAGATAAAGACAAACAGATTACAGGACAAAATACAATGCATTTCGACCTCTTGAGTCTTTTTCAGATAAAAACAAACATTTAGGACAATCTAAACGTAGAATGAGAAACTACTTATCTTCTCATATACCGCGCAAAAGATTGAATGACAGGACAGTGACATAGGAAACAAGAGGTCGAAAACGCATGTGTTTTGTCCTGTAATCTGTTTGTACGTATCCGTGGCGGTAATCTTATCAACTATTCCTGAATGATGCTGATTTTTTGATCGGCCCATGATCGGTTCCAACCCAGAGTTAAGTGTGTTATGGGATCGACTGGGAAGACTGGAGCCACGCAGTCGAGTTTTATCCATTGAATTGATGCGCCTCTGAGAGTGTTGCTCAAAATTGCCTAACCAACTCTGCAGTTCTCCCTTGGTATGCAGATTGTGCATAGTATGTTCTCCCTTGGTATGTAAATTGTGCCTAGTACGTCTCTTCCCTTGGTATGCAAATTGTGCATAGTATGTTCTCCCTTGGTATGCAAATTGTGCGTAGTGTGTTTTTTCCCCCTTGGTATGCAAATTGTGCGTAGTATGTTCTCTTGGTATGCAGATGTACATAGTATGTTTCCTCTTGGTATGCGAATAGTACATAGTATGTTTCCTCTTGGTATGCAAATTGTGCATAGTATGTTTTCTCTTGGTACGCCTCAATGCCGACCTGTTTCACATTGGAGAGAATGTGTAGTGATCTTGTTTTACGTGTGTAGAACATGTTTGTATTCTATGTCTTTAGTCTGCAGAAGGTAAGGCTCTGGTTCATTGTTCTGGCTAGCATTTTTTTAATCAGAATTTAGATTCGACGAAGTTTTACCCTGCTGTTTCGTCCGATGCGCCACATATCCTTCTTGTAATTAAGGGAAACATGTCTAATTTTGTAAATGTCCAGGTAAATTAAGTTTGCTAAACTTGACCAAAACGTTCTTGAAACAGTAATTGGTGAACGAATCTGATTCAGTAGTCTTCTTCGACTTTGCCTGCAGTTATTGTTGATAAATCATTCGTGAATACCGATTTTAATCAGAGGTCAACATCCATCCATCCATATTCAGTTGTATTGATTTGATTCTTCCGATCTTTATAAACCTGATAAGCAACAGAACAATCACAACACAGAACGATGATCACTTAAACCGAAACGTATGAACCCTGAACTATACTTAAAAAAAAGTAAACAACGAGGAAGAGAGTCAGGGTGGGAGGGTGGAGAAAATAGGAGAGCGGGGGTTGGGAACGGATCACATACACTGAAGATGCCCACGTTTGAAGAAACGACCTTCTTAATCACTTCACACGTTCACATTTTTGCGTTTGCGTATCCAACCATGCAAAACAATGGCATGATTTGTTCACTTACCCCTCACACCAACCAAGTGTTTCTGAATTCCACTGATATCTCAGTCGTAAGATTAGCACACCGGGATATCTCTTATACGGTCGAGCGGAGAGTGACAAAAAAACAACAACTATCCTTTACGAAAATGGAACCACAGATCTGGAATCCTGTCACTTTCTAAGTGACCCGTCACCCCACCTTGTCTTCGTCGTGTTCCGCTCTGTCGAAGTCCTATTTCGTTTCACGTGCCCTGTCCGGCTTGTGGCATGACTCCTATGCCCTGTACACAG
>JADBJO010003634.1:116545-119045 GCA_016801955.1 Conus betulinus | reverse complement strand
TCTGGCGAAGACAATGGCAGGAGACTCTCATAGTTGCAATTTTCCAAAAAGAAGGGGCAAAAGCATACATGCACACATGTATATAAATGCATATGTACGTACATTTACACAAAATACGTATATACAGATATGCATAAATGCAAACATATACAAAAATCAAGAAAAAAAAACAGGAAAAAATTAATAGTAGGAAGGAAAAAATAAACACTAATGACAAAAAAATGTATGCGAATGAACCACTCAGAAACGTTGAGAGAGAGAGAGAGAGAGAGAGAGAGAGAGAGAGAGAGAGAGAGAGAGAGACGAGAGAGAGAGAGACAGACAGACAGACAGACAGACAGACAGACAGACAGATTTCCATTCTAACAGTTTCATTGTCATAGGCATTTATATCAATTATTGAGAATTAATGTTTTTTCTTCACAAGTGCTTAAAAAACGTTTTGGTTGTTTAATAAAGTGACAGACTCTGTGAATGTAGTGTCATTATCTTCGCGTCGGAGGGATTGTGTACCATAAAGAAGAACATCGGCTTGAAGTAGATTGGGGGTAAAGGTGGAAATGGTGTCTCTGCTAATGGTGCTGTAATATGGACTATGTAGTAGGAAATGTTCGACAGTTTCTCAATCGGTACTACATTCACAAATTGGATCTGCTTTTAACTGACGGTTATCAATATTTGGATATAAGTTTCTTCTTCTTCTTCTTCTTCTTCTTCTTCTTCTTCTTTCTTTTCTTCTTTCTTCTTCTTCTTCTTCTTTCTTCTCCTTCATCTTGTTTTCTTCTCCTCATTCTCCTATATTGTCATCAGCCCTCATCATCATCATCATCATCATCATCATCATCATCATCATCATCATCATCATCATCATCATCATCATCATCTTCATTACCATCACCATCACCATCATTATCACCATCATCGTCGTCATTGTTCTCATTAACATCACCATAATCTTCTTCTTCTTCTTCTTCTTCTCCACCTCCGCCTCCTCCTCCATCGCCTCCTTCTCTTCCTTCTCCACCCTCCTCCTCCTCCTCCTCCTCCTCCTTCTTCTTCTTCTTCTTCGTTTCTTCCAGAACGTACTCTTCATTTTCTGCTTCTCGTTCCGATCTACATTTTGTCAACCGGCTTCTCTTTCTCCTTCCATTCTTTTCTCTCTCTCTCTCTCTCTCTCTCTCTCTCTCTCTCTCTCTCTCTCTCTCTCTCTCTCTCTCTCTCTCTCACACACACACACACACACACACACACACACACACACACACACACACACACACACACACACACACACACACACTTGTTCTTGCTCTTGTTCTTGTTCTTCTTTCTTCTTCTTCTTCTTCTTCTTCATTTCTCTTCCCCATATCAATCCTCCATGTTCTCCTCCCACCCCGGCCCCCTCATTCCCATTTCCTTGTGTCCCACGTCCCCCCTTGGCCACTGGGTGAACAGCAAACTCCATCATGGTGTCACGATAGAAATCATAATTCATTCGATTTCCTGAATTCACTGCCTTGACGTCTTCTCCAGCTTATTAGCCAATATATCAGCACCGGATAGTGTTGGATTGACCATTTCCCCTCCTCTCTGGGAGGGCTCAATATAAGGAAGAGTGGAAGGAATGCAATGTGGTGGAGGATATTCATTCTATGCAGATGTATTGTTAGGTATCTTGATTGTGCAGAAACGAAAAAAAGAAGCTGTGGAAAATTTCGAGCAGTTATGGTGGCAGCAGCAAAAGCAACAAGAGCAGCAGTAGCGGCAACAGCAGCAGCAGCAGCAGCAGCAACGGCGGCGGCGGGCGGCAGCAGCTGGAATTGTACCAGTTGTTAAATCACTTTTTTTCTGAAGCATAAAGGAAGTGAAACATCAAAGGCTTCTCAAGCACACTCTTTCCACACGTTTCTGTGTCTTTGCTGCTGTTTTCTTTCAAAGCAGTGTTTTCTTCACTGTCACAAGTGTGAGCGTCGGCTGTTCAAATTCCTCTTGTTTAATGAATACCCACTGACCAAATATCCAAACACAAGTTGTTATCGATTTTATTCTATCTATTTATAAATTTTCGGCACAAAACCTTCACAGTTCCCTGAGAAATGTATTTTTCATAGAATGCCAAATGTTGGCTGCGACATATGAGAAAGTAATGGGCAACACTGAAGACTGGCCAAAGAAATAAAAGTAGTGGACAAAGGCAAATCAGTAAGTAACACAGCCCATGTTTTTTGTCGAAAATTCCCTTGTCTTTCTCGTGCTGTGGACTAAATACGCCTTCCTTTCCCTCTGTTTTGTGTGTTTGTTTGTGTTCTAGTCTGGCAGTGTTATCGTGAATAACACAAACTCTGAGGTGCTTCTTTTCCAAGTATCCGAGGATGACAATAAACAAATAATAAACAGATACATAAATACATGCATGCATACAATACATACATACATACATACAATACATACATACATGCATACATGCATACATGCATACATGCATACATACATAATGGGTGTT
>JADBJO010003634.1:111545-114045 GCA_016801955.1 Conus betulinus | reverse complement strand
ACAGCACAGCACAGTGGTAGCATCAGCAAGAGAAACAGCGGCAGCACCAAAAGAAATGAGCAATAATCAAAGGAGTAGCAATAACAGAAGCAGCATCAGCAGTAGTACTAGTGGGAGGAGCGAAGCAGCAACAAAGCAGCAGCAGCAGCAGTAACAGCAGCAGTATACAGAAGCAGTGATAGTAGTAGTAGTAGGAGGAGGAGGAGGAGGAGGAGGAGGAGGAGGGGGAGGGGGAGGAGGAGGAACGAGAGGAGGAGGAGGAGGAGCGGTAGTCGTGGTACTGGCAGCAGCACTAGCTACAGCAGTAGTAACAGCAAAGACAGTGAAAGAGCCAAGTCTGGAAAGACTGAAAACCCGTACCAGTCTACCCAAGAGCTGAAGGGAATCAGGGCTTCCAAGCGAAAGCCGTGGCGATTATCTGGTTGAAGCGAGAGGGCAGGGGGAGGTGGCTGGGGCACGTTTTGCTCTCTGACTTCATGAAAAAAAGCTCTCGACTCGTGGGAGGAAGACGACAAGCGCTCCATGGTAACAGCAGGAAGAAATGACGGGAGTTCCGGTGGATCTTTCCGGTCGAGAAGGAACAAAAGAAGTTAATCTCTTAAGACTTGAAGTACCCAGTTCACAACGGTTGTCGGTTGAAAACACCCAGTTCACAACGGTTGTCAGTTGAAACACCCAGTTCACAACGGTTGTCAGTTGAAACACCCAGTTCACAACGGTTGTCGGTTGAAACACCCAGTTCACAACGGTTGTCGGTTGAAACACCCAGTTCACAACGGTTGTCGGTTGAAACACCCAGTTCACAACGGTTGTCGGTTGAAACACACAGTTTCACAACGGTTGTCAGTTGAAACACCCAGTTCACAACGGTTGTCAGTTGAAATACCCTGTTCACAACGGTTGTCAGTTGAAACACCCCAGTTCACAACGGTTGTCAGTTGAAACACCCAGTTCACAACGGTTGTCAGTTGAAACACCAGTTCACAACGGTTGTCAGCTGGCTCATTACTCATTCAACGCCCATCCTGCGCCGACTACGCGAAGATAAAGTGATTGCTCGTTCTTCGTTTTCATTGTCCCGAACGTTGTTTATCTTGCCTGAAGAAGACTTTAGAGGTCGAAACTCGCCGTCTTTTGTCTTGCAACTTGTCTGTCCTTGTTTTGGGCGGCCTCACGATAAATTCTTCTTAAAATTTGTTTTAAACTTCTGCCGGCAGTGACCTCACTTTGAAAGTAGTTACTTTGGGCATTCAGCGCTGGCTGATTTGTCTTGATGTGCATTCGCATCCTGGAGATAGGATATTGAATCCTGGCAGCAGCAGGGGCGACAGCAGAAAAGCACACAGGAGGTTTTAACTGCCTGCTCCCTGAACAGCAAGGAGCTGAGCGCCGAAACACATGCATGGAGAAAAGGGACGGGGAGAGGGAGAGAAGGAGGGGGGTGTGTGTGTGTGGGGGGGGGGGGGGGGGGGGGGAGGGGGGGGGGGGGGTCTCGGGGAGAGGGGTGAGAAGGCAAACAGGAAGTTCTTCTCTGAACTTTGTTTTCGCTGTCGAGGACTCCCATGGTGTTTCTTCGCATCATTTCAGAAGCCTTGCACAATGACCTTTACAAATGTAGCCAACTTCAACACGATTTTGTTCGAAGTGAAGTGTAGAACTTCATTGCGTCTGAGTGTCCGTTGCTGCATGGTGTTAGCTTTGTTTTCTCCTGTTGTCCCAAACAAATCTGCTCTTGCTGTAGGCTGTCTCAAATGGGGACTGAACCCAAGATCCTTTATGTTAGCGAAACAGGCTACATCTACGCGGCCTGAAGTGTTGAGGTCTCCAGACACCAGAGTGATAGAGTGCTGAGGGGAAAAGAATTCCGAGCTAGTAGAAACAGGATCTGTGAGGGAGGGCACAGTCATCATTCGTATGGCGATGGGTTAGGCTTCCAGGGTTTGTCTTGCCTTCTTGGATCCGGATTTGTCTGTTTTTTTGGTTTGGTGTTTGTTCCTCTGATATGTGTTTTCCTCCTTTATTTATTTAGGGCTTTGTTTTCGTTTGTTGTTTTGCTCTTCTGATATGTGTTTCCTCCTTTATTTATTGACTTTTCTAATCTGTTTGTTTTGTTTGCTCGTGGCTGGATCTTCCCTCTGGCGTTTGAACACCATCCCTTTTTCCCTGAGAGAGAGAGAGAGAGAGAGAGAGAGAGAGAGAGAGAGAGAGAGAGAGAGAGAGAGAGAGAGAGAGAGAGAGCGCTCAGAAGTTTAATGCACGTCGATCTCTGGTGGTTACAAGTGAAAGAGAGAGAGAATGTGTTGGAGAGTTCAGAAGTTTAGAGGAAGCCGATCTCGGATTGCAACAGGATAAAGCTTCAGATGAAAGGAGGTAGATGAGGTGGGAAAGCTTTCGCCACACTTCACATTGCCCGTGCACGATGCCAGGCAGACGCGTGTACACATCACCCAGCATGTTTGCTAAAAGAACAACGATGCGATCACGGTTTTCTAGGAAATAA